>JAOTQE010122016.1:0-12574 GCA_025631205.1 Nesometra sesokonis
GTGACACCCATACAATGCTGGTTATCAGGAAATATATAGGGAAAGAACACAACGCAAATAGGCACAAACGTGCGTGAAGACCGACAGACAGACCGACATTTTTTGAAAAGCTGTTTATAGAGTCGCTTACCGCGTCTAAAAAGAAAGGGTTCTTCCTCCTTTTAGCTGATTGTACAAAACAAATTCTGAAAGGTCCACTAATCAACTTCAAGTTAGCATTTACTTCAAGTCAGGAATTTATGATGATGCCAACATAATTTATGTCGAAATATTGAATCCTGTCATGATGGCATGGATCTTATTGCTTGAAGTATATAGTATGCTTTCTTACAGCTTACAGTGATGTATTCTTTTTTCAAGCGTGAAAAACTTAAAAGAAGGGTTTTCCCTCCTTTTTGCTGATTGTACATAAAAGTTCATGAAATGCGACAACAAAGTTTTACCTAAGTATTTTATTAATTTATTCACTAAAAATCAATTTGTTTTCTAGGTGAATGGGGATAATGTTCTTACGTTTGAGTACAACAGGTTCACAAAAGCCGAATCGGTTAAATTGGGTAATGATGAAGAGATACTAACAATCCATAATGATAACGGCCATCCTAATTTATGGAAGCCCAACAATGGACTGTTGGCGGTTAATGTTTCGTACGATAATCGTGGACGTTTCACTAAGTGGCAGCAGGGATTGCTCGTCGAAAGTTTCAAATACGATGCTACAGGACACCTGATTGAGAGGGCCTATGACTATGATGTGACAAAGACGTGGCAATTTACTTATGATAGGGATGGAAATGTAAGTAATTTTTATGTATATTTATTTGTTACTTTCTGAAATGCGTGTCAAATTCCATTTAGGGTTAAATTAGGACTTTATGCAGCAGGATGTGAAGCGAGAGAACAGTGTTTTACGCTCGATGGAGGTTGAAGCACAAACAGACTTGCACATCCCAGAGGACTAGCCCTACTGTATATTTTACCATCAACTAAATTTTTTTTTTAAAAGCTTATAAAATATTAAAATGTTTTATAATATTTTTATAAATTCATTCATTGGGCAAGTTGTTGCAAAATTGAGTTAATACTGAAACCACAGGGGCGGATCTAAGGGAGGCCTGGCCCCTCCTTTTGGAAAGCAAAATATATTCAACCAATAGATGTATTATTTTAACTGCTAGATAGTGAACTTCCACAGAATGCATAGTCCCAAAGTGCAATTCTATGGAAGCGCCTACTATTCCGGAATCCAACCAATCAAATCGTGTTACGTTCTAACGCTGTTGCTACCTTGAAATTGCATGCCCAATCATTCATAAATGTTTTCAAATTTATCAATAAATGGAAGTAAATTTAATCCAAATATAAAGACATTGACAACATAAAATATACGTGACATATGTAAATAATTTGTATACTGTAACAAAAGAATGTTAAAAAATACAATAATTATAAACAGTTATAATTATTTAACTTACATCTTTGTAATGAAGGCTGACATCCGTCAAATAGTAGGTGCCTACTTGGGACTGCAATTCTACAGTGTTAAGTTCACATTCTAGCTATAACTAATAAATCTATGATTAAACCAAAAGTGATGTAATGCTAATTTACAATGTTAACTTTCTGAAGGCTCTATCATTACCAATTTCACAAAACAAATAATAAAAAATTATCCAAAAAGTTGAAAGGCACACTTGTCTATAATATTTCCGAAATCTTATAAAATGTTTGAATTTTTTCAACGAAGAAAGTTGTTTCCCTTTTTTAGGAAAAATTATCTGATAAATTATCTGATAAAAGTGCTGCAGAAACAGGGTTTAAGGAATTCTGATATAATATAATTATGCGATAATATTCCGATAATTATTTGATAATTAACCTATATGCAATAATTTTTTATCTTTATGATGGGGTCAAACTTGGTCTTGTTTTTGGCAGGATTTTACTGTGACGGCACCAGGGTGCCATGCAAGGAAAAGGAAAATAATCCAAAAAAATCAAAGGAAGTTAGTGGACTTATGGTCTGCATTGAGTTTGTGCAGTGCTTCTTTTAAAATTGATTTGATTGGATGATATTTTATCGGATAATCTGAAAATTCTGCAGAAACACCTTAAAGTCTGTTTTCCTGTCGATCGTTATTCCAAAATCGCCGATTTGAAACGGCGTTTTGAATCGTTATAAAAAAGTTAAAAATTAACGATAAATTTAAATCACGCTGGACCGCTATATTTCTGCTATTTACTACGCTGTGCCCAACGAAATTCGTAAATATTCGCAACAAATTAAAATCAGAATAAAACAGATTTAACGAACTTTTCAACTGCAATTTTTATATATTAGTTAGATAATTGTATTTTTTATGTTCTGAAGCAAGTTACAACTCCCGAAAATTAAAATAATAAATAAACAAAATGTGTGATTTATTTCTAGGTCCAAAACTTGTAAATTCTTGCCGCGGGCAATGTTGCCTCGCGAACACCCAAATTTAACGATCCAAATCGTCAAACTGTTTTTAACGTCGAAAGTGACCCCTTTTCCTGTCGATCGTTGTGAAAATCGTTCGTTTTGTTAAAATTAATGATCGAAAACGCCGATTTAAATCGCCATTTTTTGGATTAACGATGGACAGGAAAAAAGGCTTAAACAATTACCAATTATTAAACTGTTTAATGTTTATTCTTTCAGCTTAATATGGTTATACTTCCATCAGGAAAGTTTTACTCACTGGCCTATGACAACCTAGGCTTCGTATCGACAATTGTTTTGCCCAATGGACTACAGCATAATGTGGAGACATCAACTGGTCTTGGTTTCTACAGAAAGGTCTATTCATCCTTCAATTCCACAGCCTGGCTTGTGGTCGATAAAACAACTTCAGACAAACCTCTGCGATTGCTGTATCCAAGAACACAACGTCAACTCCAGTACTCCTACGACACTCAAGATAGACTCTCATTTGTAATTGATGAACAGCAAATCACAAAGTTTACTTACTATAAGAATAGTGGTCAACTACGAACAGTTGACATTGAGGGCGCTGATTTTAACCATCAATTGCGATATAAATATTACGGCTCACTCACATCCCAGCAAATAGTACGAATTCCGAGTGAAGTGGACTCAATTAGTGTGCGTTTCATATATGAGTACGATGAAAATTTTAAAATATCATTGATAAAGTCTGAATTCAATGCTACTGATGTCGCCGATTATACCCGACGTTACGACCCCAAGAAAGGACTTCTAGTAGAGTTTGGAGGATTTCATGTCATGTATGACCACACAAGCACAATCATGCAGGCAATTAGTGATCAAATATTTTCAATGCAGAAACAATTTGGTTCTTATATTCTTATACAATCAGTCCAATATCAAATTAACACTGATCGTCTTTTCGTCATGACATTATTATATGATAGGCACAGTCGCGTAGCCAACCGATCGATTGAATTTGCTGGACACCGTGATGTGATGAGTTATCGCTACAATGAAGATGGGCAACTAATTGAAGTGGAGAAGAACTTCAACCCACAATGGCACTATTCTTATGACAGAAATGGAAACATGGAATCCGTCAGTACTGGAGGAAGCGTGACAACATTAGAATATGATGGCGAGGACAGAATTACCAAATATGGCGCAGTGCATTATAAAATAGACAAAGATGGCTTCCTTACTCACCGTGGAAATGAAGTATTTGAATATAATTCAGGGGGACAATTAATGCATGCGCATCAAGAAAATCAATACGAAGTATGGTACCGTTATGATGGTCTTGGACGGCGCATTTGGCGCAAAGACCACCATGGGGCTACAACACAATATTTCTATGCTGATGTTGAAAAACCATCTAAAGTAACTCATATCTTTGAGCATGCGACGCAAGAGATGTGGATCTTAGATTATGATCTCCAGGGTCACTTGTTCTCCATTAACAAGGGTGGCAAGCAACTATACATAGCAACAGATCATGTTGGAACACCATACGGAATATTTAACACGAACGGAGAAACCCAACGGCAAATTTCATACACACCGTTTGGTGGTGTCATCGCAGATGTCTTTCCTGAGTTCATTTTACATATTGGTTTCATGGGTGGACTGTATGACCCAGAAACGCACCTTGTGCATATTAATAAGAGGGACTATGACCCACGTATTGGTCGGTGGACGTCGCCTGATGTTGCTTTCTACAGTTCTATTAATAAACCACAGAAACTGAAGGTGTTTAATATGTACACATTCTTTGGAAATAATCCAACAAATTTGGATCAAGAAAGAAATTATTTACTTGGTGAGTAACTGTAAAACGAGATAAATTTAGGTAACAGAATGGAACAATAAGTTATTATTATTTAAGTACTTTTGTGTTTCGAAGGTGAAATTTTAATAAAATCTGAAGTCTCATGACAAAATTAGTCGTGTTGTAGACCAAATGTTTTTGAGATATCAAAAAAAAAGCAAAAAATCAAAATTGTATAAAGATTAGATGTCTATTGTTTTGTGAAGTTTAATGCTTAAATTTTATAATTACAAATATCTTGTTTACGAGGCACTTACAGTGTGCGTCAAATTTTTAATAAGCAAAGTGCCTCGCGAGGCAGTGAGCAAAATATGTATTGTGTTTGATAATTTTGGTTAATCAAGGCACTCTGCTTGCAGTGTGAGCCAAAGCTAAGCAAAATACTTTCTATTCTATCAACCAAAATGAACTGAATCACGCTGATTTCACTGCCTTTGCTAATCAGATTGTTCATAGCTCTCACGCGTGCAAAAAACTATGTTCGTAAGCATTTTACTCGCAGTGTGCAGCAAAACGGTAATTCTGAGCAAAGTGTTGCTGAACAAAATTGCTCAAGTGTGTGGCAGGCTTTAATGTAACTTTTTGATGTTTTTACTTCAAGTTGTTACAATGCTAAATTACATTATTTGTTTTTCCAGCTCTGACGTAAACTGAATACTCAGTACGGTTAAACATACTTGTAAAAGATTTACAAATTGTTCTTTGCCAGTATTCTGAACTGTAGCAAGTTTTCAGCACAACTCTGGTAACAGTTCAGCAAAAAAATTATAATCTAGATATTTTTCTTTATATTGAGAAAAGAAATACCTAGTTATCTCCCAAATGGAAAACCATTTAATTTTCAATGCAGAGCAATTTATCAAGAATATTTCATTAAAGTTAAGAAATTTCATTTGGTAAACAAGTTTTATTTTTTTCATTTGCAACAGACACATCATCATGGTTACCAGTGCTAGGGTTCAACATTGAGACACTGATGCCGCAAATGACAAGTAAGGGGGAGGTATGGAGAGGATCACCAAGTGATTGGAAGGAGTCTGCCAACATGTGCAAGGTAACAAAAATTACAACACTGATATAGTGGGGTAATGGGGATGGCCCCCTCCCCCACAATTTTTTTAGTGATTGTACCCACACCGTGCACTCACTTTAGGGTCAACTTTTCTTAGCCAAACTGGCCACATTTTTAAAAACGATAAAAAACTGTTAAAAATTGGCTGCAAAATGGACATTTTTGGGGATTTTCATTTAGCCAATTTTTATTTTAGCCAAATGAGAATTCCAGTAGCCATTGGTGACTTGGTGAATGGTTAGAGTGAGCATAGACCACACCCCACTTTTGGATGGAAAACCCAAATTTGAATCAAATAGAAAGTAACAACTATTTGGTAAAAGTGTACTCTAAGATGCTTGTATGAGTGTCTGGAGTCTATTTTCAAAAATCCACCTCCCAAATCCACTCCCTTTCAGTCTTAATGTGTGCCTCCCACCTCCCCTTTGGCGGGAGTGTGAAGGGAAGCACATACTTAATTAATAAATTTTGAGAGGACTTTGAGTCTGACATTGACAATACAAAATATATAAACCTTATAGTTTTTTTATATATGGATGAAGACAGACAGACAGACAGACACACACACAGTTCGTTGCAATGCCCTCTGCCACTCTCTTACATTTAGATTGGCTATGCCACCTTCTGTCATGACTGATCTATTAGACTTATATTGCATTGGTATACCTCTTGTAGTTTGTTATGCTAACTGTTTAGAATTAGAAGCCATTCTATCTTTAAAAAATGTATTCCAGATAAAATTACAGTGACTTGTTTGATACAATGTTTTACATTGAAAAGTAAAAAATATTTGTTTATTTCCATCAACACAACTTAAAAATATAATGATAGCTTATCAATAAGCATCAATACAGTAACAGGGAATAGAAAAGATAACCTAAAGGCTTGTTTCCAAATGGGTTCCCAAATATCACATTGCATTTCACTATTTGCATTAAGGAATGATTTTAAAATTATTCTGCTGCAGTTACTGCAGTATTTTAGTTACAACTATATTAATTCAGCAGTAGTTGTTAAGATTCTGGGGCCCTAGACATTTTGTTGAGGTGATTTTTGTTGCTTTTGGGGTTGCAGGGTATTGTTCATGTCAACTAAATAAATAAAATGAAATGGAAGAATTACTGAAACAACATGTTGAGATGATTAAACCTTCTGTGTCAAAAAAGTCACCAAAAAAATATAATGGTACGGGATTTTTGCAGTAATTACAGTAGATTTAATAGAAATAGCAGTAGAGGATCTAGGATTTGGAAAACGGGGTGGCTGGCAAGGTGCCTAGCAACGAGCGGGAGATGGGAATATGAGGGAGTGTCCCCCTCCGAAAATATGAAGATTTTTTTTTTTTAAATGGAACTGTTTAGGCATTTAATAGAGGTCTCTGGCCTTAATAATGTCGGCATAATTTTTTTCCTTATGTTATTTTCTTTTTCTTCTTTTAATTTTTTTTTTCTGAGATTAAAGGGGGATAGCTAGCCACCCCATTCACCCCCTAGATCTGCCACTGAATTGATTAAAGCAGTAACTGCAGTAAAGTAAGTTCTAACGAGTGCTGAAGTACAGTCAGTAAGTTCCAAGTTGGTAGTTATTGTTGCAACAGATGATTTATACTCATTCTTTTTTCTTATTTTAGGAGGCGACATCGCCAATGTGTAAGTTTGCAAACCAACTGGATGCATTTAACATACATTTCAAAGCAAATCCAACAGCGCAGTTCATCCCAACCCTCCTTGATCAAACATCAAAGAGCTGTTCAAGCCATCAGTCAAAACCTGGGCTTCAACTGTCATTGCTAAGAGACACTTTATACGTGCATCCACCAATTGGCGGAACTAGTACAGACAGAAACATTGCAGTGCTTTTGAGTGGATCTATTCCACTGCAGAATTTAAGACATTTTGAAAATAACAAGGAACATGTTTATCTTGTTAAAGAATCAGCAGATAGTTTTGTAAATGATCTAAGAGTTCTTGGTCTTACACAAACACTCTCACAGAGAACTATTGGGAAATACAACATTACAGTTGTGCAGAGGTCAGTAGATCATAGGGGACTTGATGTCAGTACTGGTGACACAGTCTGGCATATATATTTTGGAATTAGTATCAGTGATGCTACTTCAGAGGTATTAGAGTATGCCAAGTTGGTTGCTACAGAAGAAGCCTGGAGAAAAGAACAGGCAAATTTGATTGATATGAAGAAAGGTCAAAGAGACTGGAATGCAGAAGAAAAAAGGCGGATTATAGAACATGGCAGTCTCTTAGAATATGAATCCCATTATGTCTTTGACATTAATCTATATCCTCAGATTGCTTTTGATGGAAATAGCATTACATTTTTAACACCAGAGGAAGCTAGATTTTACACAAAATTACAATGATAGACACCCTGATATTTTGTTTGTAGCTTGTACAATTCTGCTTCTTAAAATATTGTTTCTTCAATTGGCAGCTGAGGTTTTGAAACTGTTCATTGAGATTTTTGTAACAAAGCGATGGAAACATTATATTCTGCAATATTTCTTCATAATTTGTGTGATGCAACCTTTCTTTTATACAAATTTGTGAACGATGCAAATTATGTACATTTTGAAGAAAAAAAAACTAAATTGGTGCTAAATGTAATTGTATGTTTGGAAGTAGTAAAATTATTAGAAACGCAGCATGTTATACTGATACGCAGATGCTATTGTAATCTGTGTGTAGATTGGTTAATGGTTTGCCTATTGTGTGCTGGGTTGATTGATTGATCGATCGATCGATTGGTTGGTCAATCGGTGATCAATCAATTTTGACTGATTAATTATTTGATCAACTGATTAATTACTGAACATATTTAATTTGCTTAAATAATATAACCCAACATATAGTTAAAAATACAGAGAATATATATCTATTGATTAATTAGTTGATTTAATAATGAATTAATTAATACAATGTATTGATATTAAATACATAATAATTCATTTATAAATATATTTGTTAATTGATGCTGTTAAATTGAGTATTGATTAATTCAAATATAACATAATTAATATTGATCAATAAGTGGCTATCAAACAAAGTGTTTACTTAAATATATAAAGTAAATTTAATCAAATAATTTAAATTGTTTGCCCAAGCATAAATAATGTAATAATAATACAAATTTAGTAAAAAAGATTTTACTAAATTTACACTGCATATAAATTGTATTTTTCTATAGATTGTTTTATGCTACCTTGAATTTTGAAATATGGACAATTCAAAATTTAATGAAAATTATAAATTTTGTTCTGTACTTGTTGTCATGTAACTTGTCATTGATGGGTAATAGGTCATCATAAGCTGATTTCTAATTTCTCTAGAATAGTTCTAAAAGATTATGACCACCATTAACATCAATGATGACACAAATATTGTCCAACCAGCCCACGGAATCGATGTTTGATTATTTTTCGTCATAAAAATAATTACATCATCAGAGCTCGCAGAATTGGTTGCCCGATGGCCCAAGGCAACCAAAAGTGTAAATCGGGCAACTGGCCTCAGCAAAAAATATTAAGGTCTTTAGAAATGGCCTCAACAAAAATGTTAAGGTCTTTAGAAAAGGCTTCTTAGAGGCCTAGCGAAAAAGATAAAGCAGCTGGGTTAGCAATATTACAAAAGTCAATTACAACTATTTTTTTTATATAAATTGGAGGGCAATTAAAAAACTGTGAGGGAAACCATATTTTAGACCTTGGTCACCCAAAGGGCAACCAAATATTTCAAAGTTCTGTGAGGCCTGATCATAAATGGATAAAATACTGAAAATTTAATTTATTTAACTTCATATCAAATCAAGTCTATTTATTGTCAGCTTTAGAGCATGTCAAGTAGGGACATTTACCCTGCATTTTTTTCTTTACGTTATGTTGGTTATTGTCTTAAGCAGGCTTAGAGACAGAATGCGATAACTTATAAAAAAAAAAGTGTTGAATGTGATGCATTATTTTCTTCACATTTTGTGCCAAATATGTATATTAATCATGTTAAAAATGTTTTTTACAGAAGATAGATAAAATTGTAAAATATATGTAATAGTATTTAGTAAAAACGGTTTAAAGCATACAACCTTGAAATTAGAAAATGTAGTTCTTTATTTTATGCTCGGTAAACTGAATCCTTTATCGATTACTATAGTATTTAATTTCAAACCAATTTTAAACCAAACTATTAACAATCTGTATGTAAATTATAAACACTTAGTTGTTAATGTTAATAATAGCTACCATATAGTGTGCTTTTTAAATTTCTTAAAGTGTGAGTACAATATAATTTAAAATTTTATTTTTTTATAATGTAGTAACATATTTCCTGTGAAATTTTATTTAGGAATTTGTGGGATTTATGATTATTTGTATTTAAATTAAACTATTGTACATTTTTATTTTCTTCTATAGAACAAATTTTTTATTAAGGACATCTACGTTCATGTATGTTTTTTTTTTATTTAGAAAGTCCCTTTCCCCTCTCAGCTTGTCTTTCAAGTAGAAATTCACAATGTTAAAAAATGTAAAAACAAATACTGTACGTGTGAATTCGACTGTCAAAATAAATATTAAATTAGTGATTTTTAAAACTATGAACTTTTTAAATTTGTATTGATGTTGTAAAAAGAGGATTTTAAGTGGTAACATTTGCTGATAAATACTGTTAAAATGACAACAGTAATAATTAGCGAATCATGATTTTTTAATTATGATTTGTAAATGTATAGATCAACGAATATTTGAAATAAAATAAATAACTGTAATTAATTAACGAATTATTGATGTTGTAATTAATTGATAAATGTTTTCTATAATATTGCCTGTTTGCTAAAATGATTGTACAATTACCTCTTCCATAGTCTTGTTGCTGTTATAGAGGGCAGTGTATTGATTGCATGATTAATATTAAGATACAAACTCCCCCCCTAATTATAAGAGCAATTTGAATTGTATTATAACTTATGTCATTTAACTGGAAATGAAAGATGTGATTATTTTTTTATTATCATAACCCCAACAATAGGTATAGGATCCCAGCCCCATGAGTTATTGTTAACGATGTGTTTGAGTGTGTGCGTAAATAATCCTAAAATGCCAAGATATTTTGTTTAAGTATTTACTAACTTGTTATATTTTGAGTTCACTTTATTTAACCTTTGTCATTTTTTGGGAAAAAGACCCACATACCTTTGTTTTATATTTTTTTGTTGTTCCATTGATTTGTAAAGGCTGCTTTCATGTTGTAGAGATATACATATATTTACCATGTTTCATAATAAAAGACATTTTTGTCATAAAGTTAAACTGAGTTAAATTTTTACTTTTTAATTAATCAATGGACTTGGGACTCGGGACTAGGATAGGCTTGGAACTAAGACTTCATTGGACTTTGATCCAGGACTTGGGACTAGAAGCTTAAATGGACTTGTGACTTTTTGATACAGGACTTGGGACCTTCACTAACTTGGTAGTTGGATGGACGTGGGGACTAGAGACTTAAATGGATCCAGGACTTGGGACTTACATTAACTTGGGAGTTGGATTGACTTAAGACTAGAAACGTAAATGGAATTGGGACTAGGATCCAGGATTTGGGACTTACATTAACTTGGTATTGGATGGACGTGGGGACTAGTGACTTAAATGAACTTGGATCCAGGACTTGGGACTTACATTAACTTGGGAGTTGGATTGACTTAAGACTAGAAACTTAAATGGACTTGGAACTTCGATCCAGAAATAGTGACTTACATTAACTTGGTAGTTGGATGAACGTGGGGACTAGAGACTTTTAAAAATTAACTTGGATCCTGGACTTGGGACTTACACTTACTTGGTAGTTGGAGGGATGTGGCCAAGGGATTAGAGACTTAAATGGACTTGGATCCAGAAATTGGGACTTACATTAACTTGGTAGTTGGATGGACGTATGGACAAGAGACTTAAATGGACTTGGGACTTTGATTTAGGAATTGGGATTTCCATTAACTTGGTAGTTGAATGGACGTGTGGACTAGAGACGTAAATGGACTTGGATCCAGGACTTGTGACTTAGATTAAACTTGGTAGTTGGAGGGACTTAGGACTAGACTTGGGACTAGGATCCAGGACGATCCAGGACTTGGGACTTGTATTTACTTGGTATTTGGATGGACGTGGAAAATAGATATTTAAATGGACTTAGATCAAGGACTTGAGACTTAAATTAACTTGGGTAGTTGGAGGGAGTTAGGAATAGAAAATTAAATCGACTAGGAATTTGGATCCAGAAATTGGGACTTACATTAACTTAGTAGTTGGATTGACGTGGGGACTAGAGACTTAAATGGACTTGGATCCAGGACTTGAGACTTTACTTTGGAGGGACTTAAGATTAGAAACTTAAAAGGACTTGAGACTTGGATCCAGGATTGGATGGACGTGGGAACTAGAGACTTAAATGGACTTGGATTCTGGACTTGGAACTTACATTAACTTGGCAGTTGCCTGGACGTGGGACTAGAGACTTGAATAAACTTCGGACTTGAATCCAGGATTGGATGGACGTGGGGACTTGAAACTTAAATGAACTTGGATCCAGGACTTAAAACTTACGTTAACTTGGTAGTTGGATGGACGTGGGAACTAGAGACTTAAATGGACATGGATCCAGGAATTTGGACTTACATTAACTTGGCAGTTGCCTGGACGTGGGGACTAGAGACTTTAATGAACTTCGGACTTGAATTGTGACTTACTTTAACTTAGTAGTAGCATGAACGTAGGGACTTGGATCCAGGACTTGGACTTACATTCACTTGGCAGTTGGATGGACGTGGGGACTAGAAACTTACATGGACTTGGATCCATAGACTTGCGACTTACGTTAACTTGGTAGTTGGATGGACGTGGGAACTAGAGACTTAAATTGACATGTATCCAGGACTTGTGACTTCCATTACTTAGTAGTTTTTTTTTTCTCTTTAGTGGGGGTTCCACCCACCTTTATTTCTTCTCTTTTTTTTAACTTTTTTGTTTTCTTATTCACAGAGTACAATATTTAAAACAAATACCGGTATTTCTTTAAAGTGTATATATATGTATATATACATTTTGTTTATAGCTTTTTTTGTGATTGAGAGTCATTTGCATACAATGATTAATTCACTTGTGGACTATACAAATATTCACAAATAAAAGGATCGATAA
>JAOTQE010122027.1:0-12574 GCA_025631205.1 Nesometra sesokonis
GATTGAAAATTGGAACCCGGATGGAGTTCCGCGCATAATCGAATGTGGTCGATCTTTCCCTTTGTATTATCTTTGGCGCTATATAAATACCACATATTATTATTATTATTATTATTATTATTATTATTATTCAACCATTTTCTTGGAATGAGAACTTTTAAGTTTCCTATAGCCTCATGAAAACAGAAACAGAACAGTAAATAAAATAAACGATATTGTATATATAATAATAATTATATTATTACCTGTCCTCGGTATAATGCCCTTTCTCCGTCGCAATGTTTTCTGCAACAATTCCCTCATTGTAATATTCGTATTATCTACTGGTATTTTAGATGCTCCATCTGATGAAGTGCTGTTGAAAAAAATCTAGAATTTGTTATATTTGATTAGAACTACAGTGCCGTAGCCAGCATGAGGCGGTCGCCTCATCTGAAATTTTCAAAATTTGGCTTTTTAAGAGGGACTCACCCTCTGACCTCCAACAGAGGGTTCCAGGCCCTTGAATCCTACGTGATCCCCAGACTTTACCTCGTCTGTTTTTTAACTCTGGCTACAGCCCTGAATTATAAGAAATAATATAAGAGATTCCAGGATTTGGAATTTAGAATGTTATCTATTTGGTATTTTCAAATCTATCTATTGAAGTACTACACTTCCGTAAAAAATTACCCAAGATCAATTCGAAACTTTTTGAAGGGCGCTAATTTTAACTTTAAAAAAATTTGGATACTGCGGAGCACTTGTAGAAATGAATGCAAATTGATAGGGGTTTAGAAAACTGAATAACAAACAATGGCACAGAATTAACAATTGTTCCATTAAACACAAAATAATGTAAATACAAAATTTAAAAAAAAAAAAAATTAGTGGGTATTTTTTGGGGTAAGAGAGATTTATTTAAGAGAGCACTTTACAGATTTCTATTTATACCAACATGGTACTGCTAATTTATAAATAATGGTATGGTATGTAACTATTGGTATTAGTTATATGCTCTCTTTTAAGTACTGGTAAAGAGAAGGAAATATAAAAAAAAAAATACTGGAACCAACATTGATTAATATACTAAGTCTCCTAGGTTTCACATTGTAAAATGGGTTTAATGCAGAAAATTTAGTTCTAAATAGCTGCAGCTGTTATAAGAGTAAGAGGCATAAACTATCATGCGTGCAACATCTACATAAAGTGTTAGCCAGGCGCCAGCAGGATTCTCTGTGCATAAACTTTAGACGGTCGTATCCAACAGTTAAAGCTATGTGCTAATAAGCTATTGATAGAAAAATCATCATTATAATTATTTAGGGTACATTCTATATTCCCAGAGAGAATTACTAAGTTGTATCAAATGATTTCACTTAGCAGTATTGTACATAGTAAAAATAGCCTTGCTAGTTTTTGCCAATAATAAAATAAAAGGAAGTGGAAAAATCATTAAAGGAAGATCAGAAGGAAGATGGACTCAAAAAAAAAAGAAGTTAAAAAAAGAGGTGAAATGAAGATCACCATGGCTGGGAAAAATTAAACAATTAACTGATGGGGACATACCAGTAGGTAGGAAATATAATTGTAATAATTTAGTATTGTATTCGCTAAGCAAACACTGAATTCAACCATCATTGATTTAGATTTGTATGGCCTACCATCAATGTTTTAAATTTATCTTATATAATTTTAAATACAATTTGTGATTGTTTACATACATATTTACAACAACTTGATCAGTCTTCTGGCTTTTTGTACTGACAGTTTTTGGATTCAACTCAACGAGGGCAAGTGTTGGGAAACCAAAGCGGGCTATCATTTCTCGATTGTCCAATGCAGGAAAGTCAGTGTCAACTTCACCATCCTCTTCAGCTATCATCAAGCAGTAAGACTCTACATTTTCACTGCAACAAAAAAATAACATTTATCACAAGTTAATAATTAGATAATCATTTGGTAACCAGTCAAGTCGCCAACTCGATAAGTCGCCTACTACCAACTCGCCTACTGCAAACTCGCCTACTCTCCTGACAAAAAATGTAATAGAATCATAGGATATAAAATAAATTAATAAGTAATTTAAATACTGTAGTTTCAACAGAATGTCACTACATTGTATGGTGAGCTTGGGTGGGTAAAAATCTTTTTAATTCAAAATATATACAGAGTTAACTTTTTGAGAGAGTAGGCGAGTTTTCGAGTGGGCGAGTTTGCAGTAGGCGACTTGACCTGTATTCAATCATTTTACATTTTGTTTTTGTATAATTATGAATTAACAATAGAAACAATAATAATCCTCTATTGAACATCTTAAAAACATAAATTTGGGCTGGTCAGTTTTTTTTGCCTTGAGAGTTAGTGCAGTACCTCCCAACATCATAAACAACTGTTGCTTTATAAACTAAGCCCTATATGTGGCAGAGTCAAGTTAAATGAGGCATAAGTCAAACAACTGAAAATTGAGTTATATATAAATTCTTAAACTATACATTATGATTGTTTCACATTAAAAAAAAATCAGGTTGATATGATGTTTTCTTACGAAGTTATAAAAACAAAGTTCGAACATTTAGAATGTATGTTTTTCAAAAACTGCATTTGGAAATTGCTTATCAGAATAATTGTACTAAACTGAATTTTTAAAAATTTTTATCATATATCTGAAAATTTTGTCTTACTTTTTTGTTTCTGCCTATTGTGGAAAACTAGCTTTGTCATTTTTTTGTCTCCTCTGGCTTGGCTCTGCCACATGAGGCTTATGGAAATGGTCATGTGAAAAAATCCCAGTCATAAAAGAGCTTGAACCCATGAAACAGGGATTGTAAAACAAGCAACTTAACCACAAATCCTATCACCTAACTGTGCATTTAACTTTATCTAATGATTTAGGAATAGCTATATAAACTTTCCTCAATCACGAATCATAAATCACACTCATTCAGTCAAGAAACTGGTGTTTTTTTTTACTTCATGAGTGAAAAATAAAACATTTCAAATCATCATTACACTTATAAATTTTGATTAACTATATACAGAACAAAAGTTATATAATTATGTACACATCTTTTTTTTTTAATAATTAATGGGATATTATTCTTTCAATGTTGCTAGTTGTGCACCTACAGGAAGATAAATTATTTAAAACATTGATATGATAAATGTAATAAAAAAATTATGTTTTTTTTAAATTAAAATTCTTCACATTAAAAATCTCAAAAAGTAGGAAATGTTTCATTTTTGTGTCACAGAATGTACAAGCATGTGTACATACAAAATTCTAGAGCCCCATTCCACAAAATATGGGGCACAGCCCAAATTAGGGCCACAACACTTTTTATATGGGCCACTAACCTACTGGGTTGCCGATTATACTCCGGGACCATGAAGTAACCTTCATCGATGTGTGAGATTTTGTCATTGAGTATGAGAAAGGCCTCAACTACGTGAGACATGATGTGTATTGTAAAAGCACTGAACAGTTACTAGCACGAGTTTAACCAACAAACTGAGCCCATGCCACTCTCAAAATAAAAAGCAATATCATCATCAAGCACATAGATTTTAAATCCTAATCCTACTAATACAGGCAGTGTCATAAAACATACAGATATCTTCATCCTATTTATAATTGATTACTTTGAATACCTGAGGGCATAACTGGGGCAGTTTACTCCAACTACAGAGTTGAAAAACAGATTAGAGTTTGGAACCTCTGCCCTGCAGGTAACCACGACACCTGTTCCATCAAAACCATTCTTAAACTTTGATAAAAAGAATAAAGTGCCGACTTCACTTTAAAAATACTACTTTACTAAAATCAGTTTGCACATTATGAATGATATACACAAAGAGTAAAGGCTATGGTATTGTATTAAAATCTGCTTTCATTCTTCAAAATTATTCTAACAAGTCACTATTAAGTCCACTGGCCCTTTTGACATTTCTCAATATGCCATATCATGGTTAAATGAATGATGCATAATTTAAATAAAAAAGAAATTTTATTTTCAAAATGACCAAAAAAATTTTAAAATCACCATTGAAATTACCAGGCAACAGTTAAATTACATGGAAAACTATCAAACTAGCGAGCGTGTTAATTCAATTAAATCTCTGAGCTATTGTGTTGGCTAATTACAGCCCGCTGTGGCCATCCCTTTGATCTTATAGGCACGGTACCGACAATACCGCCCTCAATATTAGTTCCTTGGTCTTCGACTTCAAACCTGTCGTTTTTATGTTGACCTATTTTTGTATTTTTAATCAAATATACGGCAGTTGAACAAATACGACTGATTGGAGACTACGTCACATATATTTTGGATGCGTTTCCAGTAAACATTCTGCGAGATTTGACTAAAGTTACAAAGATTTAGGTCATTTTTTGAAAAGCATTGTTTTAAGACCAAATCTAAATGCTCACTATTGTGGTTTTGATATATTAAAATTTAATATTTTATCTTTCAAATGATCAAGGTCCTGTGAGCAAGCATTTGTGGCTACCAGAGATCTTCGGCATTTACTGGACACATGTTTCATCAAAGTCACCCATTTTTTTGGCTAAATAACATGGCAAATTGTCATCTTACTCGTATTCATATTGAATTATTTACATAACCTGGCTGCTTCAAATGAATATTATTAAAACTAATACTAGGCCTAATATTCAGTAATATATTAAAGTGCAATATTAATATGTTTAGAGCAGGCCCTAGCTGTAAAGAAAAGGGCATAGGCCTAGCTTGGCTTAACATAGGCCTAGACCATTAGTCGAGGCCGCTATTGCTTATCTGTGGATTACATACTGTAATTAGCGGTACCGAGGATTGTACCTTTGATGGTCTGTTTGAGAGTATTCCATTAACTGTATCATGAAATTGATAATTATTGTTGAACTCTTTAAACATCACCAACATTTTTAAAGGTATTTTCCTTTGATGATTTCAACTCGCTGTCAATACCAATCGAAAATTTGGCAACACTAATTATATCTTAACTAGCTAATTACTCATTAATGAGGACTCAATTTACTTCAACATTGTTCGCATTAGAGTCTCCAGTCGTATGGTACCATTAAAAACATTGCCATAATGCCAACAAAAATATTTCAAAATTAACTACATCTTAATTAGGTAATACCAATTACGAATGCTCATACAAATGTGCTTGTTTGTCCGATTCATATTAAAAATATGAAATCATTTGTTTGATTCCCTTAAAATTAACTAATTATAGGTTTCTATAAAATTTTGGGCAATCTTTATAAAGATATTGCTGTCCTGGTTGATTCATAATAACATTAATATTTTTAAGTAAGTGACTAACTGACCAATTAGCATGCTTCATGTATGTATGAGTGAGTACTTATATTATACACAAAATACTGTACTAAGGCCAGACTTTTTTTATAACTTGTTTCGCAAAATTTTTTTATTTTCTTTGCAGAGAGGAGGGTGGAATTAAAATAAAAATAAACTTTTATTTTCTTCATTAGCAAGAAAAAATTCCAAAAAAATCAAAGTGGAGGATAAGAAAAAAAGAAAAATTTATTAAAAAGGATGACCTTTAGCTAGAATTACCCTTATACTAATTATTATAATATTTGTAACCCTTCTGTAAAGCAAACAACTATTGATTGTGGGGCAGCATTTGGATTGTTGTTAGTTAAGTTTTTTGGAAAATCAATTCAATAAAAACTGTTGAGACTTGCTTACTTGATTATAAAGAAGAGTTACAATTGGCAGGGATTTTTAATGAGGGAAGGAAATGGTTATTCCAGAGGGAGAAAGCAATAAAATATTAACAGGTAGATGTATGATAGGTTTTGATTAGAAAACCACTGGAAAACAAGATGAAGGAGGTGATTCTATTTTTGACCTAAAGACCATTGCCAGAAAATAAAAGTGAATAAACTCATAATGCCCCTTCCCACATTCACATTTTTTTCTCTGATAGAGCATGACTTTTCAATACTGAAAAATCACAATAGCTTCGTACCAAGTGTCTTGGTCAATCATAATTCATCATATTGATGTGTGATTCTATATTTGAAGGAGCTTTACACCAGGCTTAAGGTTTGAAAGATGGAAAAATTACTACAAACAAGAGCGACCGCTCACCAGGTCCATGCTGTCACTACAATTTTGGGATGTAAAAGCCGTCTTCCATTAATTACTCTAAAACTTGTAGGACATATTGCATTACTAAAATATTTTTTTTGTAGTTTTGACAAGGCAGTTTAAAAAACAAAGTCAGATAAAAATCCATTTGTACAAACTAAAATGTTTCTAAAATTGGAGAAAAATAATTAATTTAAATTGAAAAAAAATTGTTTTATAAAAATGAATTGTGTCATACCGTGACAAGGATTTAACTTGTGCCTTTCTCTTTGGTTGAACGGTCTTGTTAAGCAATGTCTTAACCGACTGAGTCGCACATGCAAATAATGATATTAAATGTATTGTACAGTACTTGATAAAATGTGTTTTTTGTTTTTTAGGTCTAGGGTACACCCCAGGTTATCCCTTAAAAGAGGGTAATGAACCTTTGTTGGAAATGGGGTCTAATTAATGTGTAAAAGATTTCATGCACGTCCATTCAAAACTGGAGATACTGGACGCTTTTAAAACTGCGGTCGCTACAACACCACAAACAACAAGAACAGGAGTGAGGTTCTAAGGTCCAGACTTAATATGACACATCTTTCCTGGGATCTGGTGTCCAAAAAAAAACCAAAACAAAAAATGTGATAAAACCAATTTCTATTTATATGTTAAGATGATATGTGAAGTGACTTGGTAACCAAAGGAAAATGTGTTCAGGGAGAAGAGTTCAGGATATCCATTGGGAAGATGGTACAGGCTTGCAACTTCTCAGGCTCCAAGATATCATATACTTATAATACAAACATATCTGATGTCACCATTCTCAAAATTAATCAGTAGACAGAATCGCAAATACAATAAACTGTTGGTTTTTCTTAATGCCAATACTGCATGTTAATATATTAAATGTTTGATTTTGTTGTTTTACACATAGAGTAAATTAATTTCAATTTACTAAACTTGAATATCTATTGGTATATCTTTAAATTACAAACTATTTGGTATTTAAACTTATACAATTTCGTGGTTAAAATTGAAAAACTTTAATGGTGTGCCTTATAGATACTCTAATGTAATGGAATTAAATATATGTCAATGTGTGGATTAAATTTATCACATGACTTTCGTTGAAATTATTGTGACATTAAAGCGTGACCCTCACTGAACTGTCAACCCATTAATCGTAAATAGCCAATCAAATCCTACTAGAAGCTGGGGCAGGATGATCTGGCTACTGTCAAAACACTTGTAGACATGACAGAAACACAACATGAAAAAATATTATACCAAACAGATACACAGAGTCAAAAGATCAAACTTTGTATAATAATCAGGCAATATCACTCAGGAAGAAAAATTAGGTTAATGTTTCTACTGCTAGATAATTTAATTCTTGAAAACAAGGACATAAGACCATTATTAATGAAATTGACATCCTACTATTTTCCCCCTTCATTGCTAGCTAGTACACTGGGTATTATCAGTCAGTTCGCATTTGTGTGATTGCCTATTGACAAGACTGTTGACTCTTTAAACAGCAATGCTTTTCAGTCTCATGTTTGTTATTGTAAAACTAGTAAACTAATGGACACTAGTTTCATTACTTTATTAATCTTTTAATATTTTCTCAAAAATATGATTATGATAGCAACGATAAATAAATAAAAAGAAGTTGTTTCTATAGGAAATAAAAGTTTTTTATGTACAACGGCTCAATCACAATTCAACCTGATGACCACAAATATAGATTTACAACTTTTGCTGAGTATGTGGAACTGGTTAACTGGTACAAACTACACTGCTATACTCATTGAATGTATAAAAATGATCTATCTAGTTGGGCTGGTTCAACTCGTTGAACTGGTCTTCGTAACTGGTTGATCTGATATATATATATAATAGGTTGAATTGCTTCAAATGATCTATTTTTTCACTGAATTGGTCCACTCCAACAAGACTCGGAGTTTGTATACTTGATTTAACTAGCCCAACTGATCTATCCAACTCGTTGAATTGGTCCAGACACAGATCAAAGGGAGGCCCTTTGAAACCAAAAAAATATCTTATTTTGCACAATTTTTGAGCACAAAAAGTGCACCAAAGAGCATCTGTAGAGAACAATTTTCCCAGGCCTATTGTCATCATTTTCCTGTTACAACCTCATACCTGGGCTTGTCTAACTTGGCATCGGGCCCCCTGTTTCTATCTGCTGGATCCGCCCATGTAGTCAATTGAACTAAGCTGATGTACATACCCTGGATGAATTGATACATTTGATCCCATTGCATTTTATTTCATTCGATAACAAGCGGTCAAAGGGTTGTGACAGAAACTTAGACCCATAAAACAAATGTGCCCGCAACCCCTTTACGTACAACAATACTGTATACAAATTGGTTCCATTGAATTAAAATGGTCAAATTGTTTATCCAACCCAACTGGTTAAATTCTATATAACTGATTTAACGTTTCTGGTGCCATCTTTTCAAGATTCAACAGGTTAAACTAGTGCAACTTGTACAACTGATCTACTCATCTGGCTGAAATGGTCTATCCAACTGGTTGAACTAGTCTACACAACCGTTTGAACTGGTGCAACTTGAATGCTTAAGCTAGTTCTATCCACCTGCTAAAGCTGATCTAACTGCTTAAACTGGTTGCATTGGTGTCAAACTGTTTAAACTGGTCGTTAACATGTCAAAGTGGTGCTTCTTGGTAGGTATAAATTGTTCTAAATTAAAGTACCCAATTTCGTCATGATTTCCCCTCGGTTCTTAAAATGTTCATGTGTCAGTCATACTTTGCTTTGAAATTGCCTATTTCTTACTAAAAGTTTATTGCCATTGCAGACTTATATAAAATACACAATTTTTACCTATTTTATTAATATATTTAATTAATAATTTTGAGTGAATGATTTAATTCTATTTTACTTACAAATTTGGCAAATAAATAAGGTATACCAGTGTAAATTACGTATTTCACAAAATTTAGACCATGTAATGTTAAAATTAAAATTATAGTTTCTAATACTAGTTAATTGAGAAGCGGTCATTATATTTTTTGCATACAAATATATGAAATAAATGAAATAAATGTATTTTTCAAAGTAAGCCATGTCCACATCAATTAAAACACTCAGAATATAGACATGTTGGTCAAATTCTATGAAGAATAAAAATGAATGTACTTAATACAACCTTTAATTTATTTAAACTTAATATTCGGAGTTCTATTTTACTTCCTTCTTGCTAAGCGTGTGATGCACCTGCCACATGACTTTCACTTATCGTATACAGTTGCAGAGGAGCGCCTTGGCGTGAGACGTCCATCAGCTCTCTTAGCAAAAGAAAGGCTCCAATGGATTGGACATGTCCTCAGAAGTGATGATACCATCCTGTCTGAGGTACTGACATTCATCCCAGAAGGAGGTGCATGCGGATGGGGCCGACCACGACATCAGTTCTATGACACAATCAAGGTTGATCTGACAGCACGGGACATCATTATCGTCGCTCGAGACCAGAAGAACTTTTGGTATTTACTCTCTGCCATCACAGAAGACCGCGGTGCTTGGCGACATAATATAGTGAACACGTTCAGATGATGAAACGTCATATGTAGGAGATGCTAGAATAGATTGGACAATCCCTTGTGTATTATTATTATTTATTTGTGTGATCTAATAATTAAGATTAAGATTATTTTACTTTAAAACTATAAAAAAACTAGCTATAATTACATCTGATCTTCATTTAAGTTTATAAAAGGTGCCAAAATATGTAAGTATTTCTACATTTGTAATAATCTATGAGTTAGGTCAAGTGATTTATAATTTATTTTTTAAATGATATAGAATATAAAATAACAATTAATTCCACCTTGATCATAACATAATAGGTACATATTAATTAAGCTAATTTTAGTTTCAGTACTTGGGAATAAACAATAATTGTAGACTTATTCCTTAAAACTGCCATATTCTCAATTAAATTTTAAAAAAATCAATGTAGAAAATGAATATAATATAATGTGCTCATTTCAGATTATATGAAGCAAATCACAGCAAAACCACCAAGTTGTAGGAAAATTGAAAACTGAGTTATTGATAAAACCGCATTAAACATTTGGTAAGCTTTAAAATGAGGGGTCAATTATCAAAATCAGACACCTATAACTAACGTTATTGGACAAAATATACACAAAATTCCCATGTATTTGTTTATATTTCCTGTTGTTTATTTGCTTATATGTCAATAACTTACTGTGCGACAACTTGGTGGTTTTACCATAGCTAGCCTCATATATGGTATATTACGAATGTCAAGCTAGGCATTGTGTGCATTTACACGCTATCATGACTAATTAACCATGCGTAATTGTCTACTGTGATTGGTTACGTCCATACTACTTGGATATAATGCCTTATTCCAATTTTTTTTATGTATACTTGGTATGGATAACAACTGTTCCCTGGTATGGATATACTGTAATGCCTATATATCATATTAATTTCATATTGGGCATTTTTTTGAATATATGATCAACTCACATGACAGATTACATAAATAGGATGCCCTAGAACAAAAAACCTCAAACCTTTTTCCAGTTTATGGTAGTATAGCATCTGTAATGGCAATATACTCTTTAATGGCAATGTGTTAACAAGCTATTCCAATGCACTCTTGTGTAAAAATGATAGACTTTACTGTGTATAAGGAGTTTACTTATGGCCCCTGTGTATGATGTGCTTTCTAATTTAATGTGAGAGTATAAAATAATTGGAAGTTTATGTTTTCTAATTTATATTATTTTATAATAATTTCATTAAATGAAAAAGAAATATGTCATATAAAACTTTGAAATTAATTAAATTTTATCTTTGTCCTGATTTCAATTGACCAAATAAATTGTATTTTACTCTAATTATAGAAATATAAAATAAAATGCCAAATTATCCAATTACAAATGTATAACTGGTCAATTTTGAAAATTGACCACTCATATCTCACGAAGATCTCATATGCGACCACTTTGATTTTAGGAGTAATCTACAGAAATGTTGGTCTAGAATGCTAGTATTACTAGCATTAAAAACAAAATATGTCATTATATATCAATAAATGTTTTAAATTATATAGTTGAAATGAAATAACCCACTAGAAAAGCATGTCGAAAGGTCCTTAAACATACCAACATATTGCACATAAAATTTCATTAGATTCTCTCTTTGAAAATCTAGGATACGCTACCAACACATTGTATATAAAATTTCATTATGTTCTTTTATTCGGATTCTATAATAATTTATCAACATTCCAAATAGTACAGTGCATTGACTTCACATTTGTGATGGTATATCTGAAATAGTCAAATAGTCACACATTTATTATTTCTATTTTTATAACTTCTAATCAAGTGTAAGAACTAGAGTTTGGAACTAATAAAATAGAAGTTGAAACAAAATCTTGGCCTCATTAGTAAGGAGTTTACTTTAATGAGGATAATACCTGCAATAGTTAAGAGCCATGCTTTGGAATTATTTTATGATTAAATGATTCAATATAAGCTTGTTTAGTACTGAAGTATGTAAGTAATGATTATATCTACATGTAACATTAATAAAGTCACAATCGCACTGGACTTTTTTTGGTAAAACTAACCAACACGTTGGCTAGTTTTACTGTAATTAGTCCAGTGCAAACAGCAAAGGAAGTATACCTAGCCATGGAGAAAAGGGAAACTTACCCATGCCGCATGGTTAGTTTAACCAAGTCCCACTGACCAGGTTAGTTTTACCAAGCAGGAAAGTCCAATGCGAACAGCGCAACTTGGGTAAACTTCACAAGTCATTTTACAGAATGGCCTTTATTGGTAAATTGGGTGCTCCTGTTATTTTACCATTTTTACCTATAGCTTGTGGTAAAACTAACCATGCCAAATAATCCAAGTGTGAACAACAGTAAAATTTAACCTTGTTAAAGGTTACCAGTTTTCTTGGTAAAATGTTCCCTTTTTAAATCCAGTGCAATTGCAACTTAACAGAGAGAAAAATTAGACACAAGTACAATAAAATGTACAAGTTCCAATATCAATGGTTAATGGGTTTTGATTTTAATTTGTTGTGGAAACAAGTGTATACAAGTGTATACAAGTGTATACAAATGTATACAAGTGTATACATGTACTGTTTGAAGAGTATATAAGGTTTACGGTACACCACATACTATGCTCACGCTAACCATTCGCCAAGTTGCCAATGGCTACTGGAATCTAATTTGGCTAAAATAAAAATTACCTCTTTTGTCAAATTGGCTAAACGAAAATCTCAAAAGGCTGTCCTTTTGCAGCCATTTTTATCGGTTGTTAAAAATTTGGCTAAAAAAATTTGTAATTTGGCTAAAATGGTTTCTGTTGCTGCCCTGAAGTTGTGGAATGGCCTTCCTTCCACTGTCCGCGAGTCTGTTTCTCTCGATATTTTTAAG
>JAOTQE010122038.1:0-11088 GCA_025631205.1 Nesometra sesokonis
CACATGGAGGTGTACTATTAATTCAACTGCATGCACTGTGTGCATAGGAACGTCGGCGGCCGTAGGCCTCTGGTTTCATAATGGCAATTACGTGCATGCATTTCAGTATTGTCATATCCTACATCCTAAGATGCCCACAGCTCAACCTTTCACATTTTAAGTTTCTTAAGTTGTATTTAGAATGGTACCAAAAACATTTTTTTTTAAAATTACAATTAAAACGACTTTATTTCTTTAAAAGTTTTGTTTATATTGTGTAATGTTATAATATGTTTCCTAAAATTTTTTAAAAGCCAAATTCTATGTCAGGTGGCATTGAATATAATATTTTATGTATGTTCACAGTGTGTATGTGATATTTATAGAAACTATTATTTTCCTACATGTTTATTAGCTGTCTAAGCTAATTAGCATAAACATCACCTGTGTTGTCAAGTGCTGATTAATCACCAACACTACGTATGTATTCACTTTTGTCGATTAAAAAAATATAATTTATGTCCACCTTACATAACAAATCTATCCAAGGTCACTTTTCATTATATTTTCATTTTTTTTGGTTGATGAAAAATGAATAATATTGTGTCAGTCATTTTAGTATGTTTCCTCAACTAAATTTTGTTTTTCTCACAAATTTTCTGCTAGTCATGGTTATAACAATCTTTAAAAGAGTTTACAGTGTAATACAAACAAAAATGAATCAAAACGATGATTTGAACAGATAATCCACAGACTCTAAGGGAAGTTCCCTTATTAAATATAAAAGAAGATTACATACAGTAATTGACAAATCTTCACTTAAAGGCATGTATATGAAAGCTATAAGTAAATCATATAAATGTCTTTTAAATAAACAACCATGTTCTTAGAATTAAACTATATTTTCAACATGAGACATTGAGAAAAAAATGAAAAAAAATGCCTAAAAAACTTGTTTATTTAATGTCATCTACCATCCCTTAAAATCGTAGAAATGCAGGGGCGCAATTTCTATTTTCACCTTAAATTTTTGTTTCAATATACTGTCATAAAGACACAAGTTGCATATAGTTAGAACCTTGATATCTTATTGACAATAAAAGAACACACTTAAATGCATATAAGGAATTGATATTTATTTTATTTTGTGTATTCATTAAAACTTTTGCTTGGGTTTTTTTGTGATGGATGCGGTACATAAAAACCTAATATACTCATCATTAAAAAGATCCATTTTGTTAATGTTTCTTTAAAAAAAAAAACAAACAAAAAAAAATTTTCTAACCTCTCCTTCATTGCAATGTTAAAATTTTTTTTGGTGGTGTGTTGGGGGGGCTAATAATATAAGAAGCTTTCTAAATGTTGACGTGGTGAGGTGGGATGGGGAAGTCAGTCAACTATGAAGGCCATTATGCAGCCTTCTGCGTCTCCAATATAAAGCTGTTTCAATTTTATGAGCCACGATCTTATGTCTTGCACAATCCATAAAAATAAAGATAATTTTATACCTTTTTTTCTATTAAGACCTGTATAATCATATGATATATATATACATATTTCAGGTGCTAGTCTAGTAGTTTCAGAGCTAGAATGTTGTGTTCTTTTCTCCATAGTTGTGTCTACTGTAGGGCGATAGCTTGGAATGTAGCCTAGAGGCCTCATCCAAGCTAGGTGGACGGTATACGAAACACAGATTGCTAAAATTATAAGTGTATGCTTATTATTTACAGACTTATGACAACAAAACAATCTTTAACTATAGGCCTTTAGTGAAATATGTGATCTAAATTGAATTTTTGACTCAAAACTTGTTCAAAACCTTTTCAATTTCATCTTAATGCTCAACGCGGCCGCGTACTCGGGGCAACGCCAAATTAGCTGAAGCCCTCACACCACGGAGGGACCGAACAAACAGTCATTGCTTCCGCATGCGCACTATGGCTTCACACTCTGCTGCACGTCCTACAGTCCCGCGTTGTGTGTTTCGAAAGCTGGTTATTAATACTGAATACAGAGGTTCCACTTGATGTCATAAATTGTCAAAGTGCTAATATAAAAAAGTCAAAAGGGTCAAAATCAACATCATAATGAACATGATTAGTGCATCAGCTGCCCCCTGGAATGAATTGCCTATTGAGATCCATCAAGCTAATAACATTAATGTCTTCAAAGTCTTAAAACACATACAGTATGTTTAATTTATGTTGTTCTTAAACATTCTTCTTTGGCAGGCATCATTTTTGTTTCTAATGTAAAGCGCATTGAGGCTTTTAGGAAATGTCCTTAAGCTCAAATTATTAACAACAAAAAGTTCACATGCCAAACCCAAACTGGGGGATTATCAGTGTTCTTCCCAGCATCATAGGTAGGTAAACATCTAAATCAATCAGTAGTTGGGGATGACACGGCATACTTACGAGGCATTAAAATAAGTTAAATACTAGTATCATTCTGAGACTATAACATAACATTTTAAGCATCATTGAAGATGTTCCAAGCATCATGACCAACTTTAAGGCATCTAATGGGAAGTTCTAAGCATTATGGAAAATGTTCCAAGCATCATGGCCAACTGTCAAACATGGTGAAGGTCTGAAGCATCATGGTGCTATGATGCTTGACAGGCCATTGGAGTAGCATTTAGCTCAGATGGTTTAGCTGGTAGAAATCACTGTGCTGTGCGCTAAACCGTGACTCGCTGTTCCATAGTTCGATTCAACACCACGGCACTCTCCTTGTGTTTCGGCTGGAGGATCGAAATAAAAGTTAGTAGCGCACCATCTTTCGTATGAGACATTAAGCCGTTGGTCTTGTGTACAACATGGCTCATGTGCATGTTAAAGAACGCAGTGCACTCTTCGAAAAAGAGTAAGGAATTTGTCTCCCGGTGTACTGCCCAATCACCACCAGAAGGACCCCACTAAATAATAAGTCCACAGACTTTTGTGGGTTATCTTTAGTTACTACAACACCAAATAAATCAAATCAAAATTCAAAACATTTGTAGGAGTGTGGGATTGATCGCTATGAGGTAATATGCAGCTATACATCAGGAGTAATACTTTAAGATTAATTAGTGTTCGGTACACCATTGTGAGTTTTTTAGCAAAGATATACTTTGTCTCCTTCACTACCAAAGGGTGCCATTTCAGAAGATTGTAATTAGCTTTCACCAAATTTCTGAGAGTAAATTGTGTCTCTTCTAGATTTTACAAATGTGAGGTGTCGTGACAAAATGAGTCGTGTTGTACGTCCAGTCATTTTGAGATATTCACAAATATAGCCAGAAAGTCGTAATTTCACAAAAAATGGGATTCCTGATGTTTTGTTAAGTTTAGTGATTAAATTTTATGATTACAAACTTCGTGTTATTTACAGGAAATATGTTTTTGAACTACATTTTTTAAAGGCTGTTTTTCAAAATCAATGGAAAACATACAGGAAGCCAACATCAACAGTTGTTTAATTTTTCCGAAGTGTGTTTTCATACACCAATGTTTTAAAATGATTTTTCTCTGGTTATTCTGAAGCTATGAACCTCATTAAAAAACCAATAAAAAGCTTGTAATTTCTTATATCCAAATATGACAATAACTTATTTTTGGTTTCCTGTACAACACAACTCATTTTGTGGCGACACCCCACAAATTTGGTACACTGAATATGCCTCATTGCCATTGTTTATAGATATTTAAGATTAAAACAAAAAATTGAATGCAAGAAAAAATATTCTGACAAGCTAGGGTTGAAATTGAACATCAGTCTAAAGGGAATCCTCATTGAGTGAATTTTGGGAAAAAATTAAGTGTTGTAAATTTGTCAGATTCAGCACATGAGCCGTGGACTCATGATTCGTACCTGCAGGAATGAGTTGATTAGTAATTGGCAGCTTAACCGCTCAACCATGAGGTCCCCTCTCATTTAACAGCTGTCTCTAATTCGTAAACACATCAGCTGCTGTGAGAAAGTTATTTACTAATTTAGTTTATGTTTAGTAGTCCCAAGACATGCTTGATGCCATTAGAGTGGTGCTGTAGCTTGGTGGTTAGCATGCTTGCCTTCCAATCCCGTGGTCCTGGGTTCAAACCTGGCTGAACGCTAGGTTGGTTCCCACGACTTAACAACGCCACTCCCCAAGCCTTATGATGAGACTTGGTATAGAAAGCATGGCATAGATCTCATCCTGTAAGTGGTGAGTAAACTTGCTGTTGGATGTGACACGAAGTAAAAATTAAAAATAAAAAAAAAAATTTAATCGACCGAAAAAGCACATTCGTTGTTAATGCATGGTCCAGATTATCTTTCATGCAATTTCATCAAAATTTCCTAGATGTTTCTTGGTAGTTTTTTTCAATTCCCTTTCCTTTGCAGTAAATGCTACGTACCGCAACATTACTGATTCTTATTGCTGGTCCATGTTGTTCATGTCTACCTGGAGGTGTGAAGCAAAAATGTGTAGGAGATTTATATTCTGGTGTACTGCCCAATCACCACGAGAAGGATTCCAATTGAAATAAGTCTACTTCAAAATTTCATAGTTTATTCTTGGTGTATCATACTGAATAAAATAATCAAAAACCATTATACATTAAATAATATTTTTAATCTCAGGGGCGGATGCAGACTTTTGGAAAGGTGGGGGTGTAGAGAGTCAAAGTTTTGGGTGGTCCTGTGGAATACTAATGTTAATAATATGGATATATTTTACTTTAAGGAAGGTGGGGGGGGGGGTGGTAAGGAACCAGTCTGCCCCGCCCCAAATCAACCCCTGAATCTGTCATATCTGATGACTAAGTGAATAGAAGCTGTTTCATGTTTGAGGGATGGAAAGAATTTAAGTATATTTTAATTACAAAAAATCATACTTCTTTATCCATCTGCCTTTTAGCAGTTTAATTTTAAAAGATCGCAATGGCTTTTTGCAGTTATTCCGCCTTAGATTGGATCAACTCTTTAGCCTCAAGGATGAGTTAATATCGGGGATTTGCTGTGAACATGGGCAACAGGGATTAAATGATATTTTTCATAGTAATTTGGTTTGATGTAAGCCATGTAAATTTACTTGCATACCTTCATAATGTCTCCTCACGTTTACATGTTCTTTTCTTTAAATCCTTGCATTTGCTTTGATTACTTATCTTGGAAAAAAAATTGCAGCAATGAAAAATTGAGAGTAGAACTTATGATGTTAACCAAAACACTGGAATTTTTTGTTTTATACAAAGCAGCATAAGTTAAATTTAATGTTTTAAGTGGAATCCCAGCAAACACAAAACGTTCTTATGACGTTTGTGAATGCTGTGGTTTGGCATATGACAAAATAACGTTTGCAAAACATTGCACAAACGTTGCATGAATGTTCAAAGGTTATAATCACATTAGATGTTGTGAAATTTTGTCGCAAGTACGTACTTATGGTTCTACATGACTGCTCCATGTTCCTTATGGTTGTGTTGATTGCACGAGACGGGGAATTTTCCAGCGTTTACCAAATGAATTTAATAGTTTGATTGATACTTGTTCAGACATCGATTTGTTTTACGATAGTTTATGTTTTTAAAATCAAAGTAATTGAATCTATGTATTTTAGTGTATTTTAACAGTTCAAATTTTAAAATGTATTTATTATATATTGTATTTATTTAGACAAAACCTGTTAGTGGCGGTTTTATCGCTGTTGGTTGGAACTGAATAAAAACTGAAAAAAAAAAAAAATAATGTTTTCAACACCAAAATGTAACATTATATAACATTTGTATAACGTAATATTGTTAGCTGGGATAGAACCATTAAACATAGCAGTATAAACATAATAATAAAATTTTAACATTTGTAAAGGGGGAATTTTCAAAGCACAGTTTATTACATGAAAAACATCTGTTAAAATACATAATTAGAAAATGATTTTGGTTGAATATCTGCTTTCACAATATAGGTTTTGAAATAAGCCTAAATGTAATCAGGGTTTTGTACATATTAAAAAATGTGTATGTTTCAAACCAAGGCATACTCATGCAGAAGTCTGCATTCATACCACTTTGCTATGTTACCTTCTGCCACAATCAATCCAATATCGGGTGGCCAAAAAAAAAAAAAACGTCACTAAATTTAAACCTCTCTTACTCCCATATGCAATAAACTAGCTTCTTGAAATTCTGCACACATACACAGTTGGGTATTGCCTATAAATTTTCAAAGTTCAAAGGTCTTTGATCGAACCATCTCATCATAGTGAACATTTTAAAAATGTATGTCGAAAATTGACTTGCTGGAATGAAAGATGGTTTAACTTCCTTTACTAATTACACCAAATGCTTGTTGTGTCCTCCATCCTGATCATAAACTGTGCAGTCTCTTTTGCCATGAAGAAATGCTGTGCCTAACCTCATCCAGAGATTTCTCCCAGCCCTGGCTATTTTTCCTTCAGTTTGTCTATAACTTTTTTTTTGTTGAAAACACATAATTATGGTCTGGGTAAGACCTCTGCAGTCAGGGGGATATTTTGGCCCTGTGCCATAAGTAACACCTGCCATTTGGCGCATCATTTTTTGACTTCACATTTTATTTTTTTCACTGTGCCAAAAGTACCAATTGCAGAAAATTGTCATTTTCAGCATTTAAAGACCAAGACCTGATGGACATATTGCCAAATATTCAGTGAAGTTTGAAATAAGTGACATTTTTTGGGCCACCCAATATATCTGCCAAACTTTTTCATGCCCAATGCATGAGACAATCTCTACCAGATGTACCAAGTACCAAATCTAGTTTCAAAAACCCAAAGAAAAACTATGTTGTCTTTTTTTGGGCCCACATGCGAGAGACTCACGCATTATGCGTAAGAGTTGACGGGCATACTTGAAGTACTTGAAGTAATATAAATACAAAATGCTAACGTCTAGAATATTTTAATTTTTTTGTTGAAAACACAAACTTTTGGAAAAAATGGGCCTTTAGTTAGTTCTGAAGAAGTACAATGCAGTGCCAATAGTTATTTATTAAAAATGTATATAAATTTTGGTGGTTATTTTAATTGACAATGTCCATATAGCATCAGACTTTTTAATCTGAGAGTTAATAGTTTAATTTAAAATCATTACAGGTGTCCATATTCAGTATTTAAACATCTTCAGCCCTTCAAACATTTGAAAAAATGCATTATGCCCGGCCGTAAAAGTAATGATGCAGCAAGATTTTCTGTCAGAGACTGGGAGGAAATCAAGTAAATACTTTTATTAGAATCGTAATAAACAACGGTGAGCAGACGGCCTCTTAAGATATAGGGGATGGTCCCGTTTCCACTCACCATAGAGGGCGAGTGACCATATACTGACATTACGTAATCTGATGGGTGCTCCTAAAGGTCTAACTGTAACGGAGTTAAAAATAACACTGTGAATGTTTAAAGTAAAAGTTCAGTTTTTGTGAAGCTTCATCTTAGTAAATATATAACCTAAACAACAATTTCCAAATCTCTAATTAGACTTTGACATGAGATGTTCCAAATATGTCAGACTCAATTTTTTTTTTTATCTCCAATAGATTTCATTTTAATTGAAAGGTTGTGAAAAGGCCAGATTTTTTATATCATATATATTTTTTTATTTTACTCTTGGCTCTGTTTCTATGTCTTGCAATTACAATTTTAAATTCTAAATATCATAGTAAACTGTAGCTTTTATCTTCTCATTTACAAACCTTCTATTTTACAAGCTATAATACCCGCCAACTTTTTTTTACTCCAATGTGTAAGACATTTTAACCACCGTTGCCACATACCTGATTTAAATTTGACAAGCAAAAAAACTTTTTTTCTTTAGACAGTCTTAGCGTTAGGACATCCCACACTGTCTTTAATTATAGACCATTGCTATACCGTGGTCTTAAAAGTTAGTGGTTTTAAATACTGAAGCCTCCATGGAGGAGGCTAGAAATGGTCTGAAATCACTTACAATTTGGTGTCAGCATTATTTGACCTTGAATTGCCTGTTTTAATAAATTTTTATAACTAGAGCTATTTAAAAATACACCATATTATGAAATTCAAACTCATATAACATTTTTGTAAAAAAAATCAAAGGTGATGTAGCACAAAAATTACCTAAAATAGCACCATCAATTGCTGTTACTATGGAGTGTTTGTTCGAGATTCAATACTCGACATAGTCTTAGGAAAGACTTTTTTATAGCAATGGTCTAACTGAGGTGATTTTGCTAAGACCGTCTATATGTTAAGACCAACTTATTATAAAACACTATAGGTCATAGAACCATTATTAGAACTACCCCATTGGTCTTTGACCTTAATAGGTTTTCCTTCCATCCAATCCAGGAAAAAAATAATGTTCAAATTACTTATTATGTATGGGACTCAAACATTATTCATAAGGTTTGGCAGGTATCTACCTCATTTTTTTGCTTATTTTAACTCATTTAAAAAGCAAGTTTATAACAAATAACGTAGTCTTTTTCTATTTAGTCTTATCATAACATCTAATTTACAAACTTTCGTATCTGCAAGCACCTAACCAATCGAGTGTGTAAGTGAAAAGTTCAACTGTACTGCTCAAAAATTTAATTTCAAACAACATTCATACCACCAGAAGCATATAATGTTATGAAAACAGTAACCGTAGGGATGTCACCATGGGTATGTTGCCATGTTGCATGTTGTCATGGTTTCTCAGTAGTACTCCACATGTGTTTGACGTTTCATTGAATGTTATATTGATTTGTAACAGTCTCTTGATATCAATCAGTGTTGCTAATTAATCGCCTTGATGGCTGCCTTCCTTCTCAATCATCAACATCTACAAGTCATCTTGTAAATTTAATTACAAAGTGCATGATTCTGAGAAAAACAGTGGGAGTGTTAAATTTTTAATTAAATACGTAAATTTGTTATGTTTAGTAACCTGTTTCAATAGGCTTTAATAACCTTATTGTGCAAACGACACCTTTTTCACCCTTTGAATATTAAAAAAAGGTTTGAGAAAAATGGCTTGGATAAATAAAAACATTGATTTAGTTTTAGCAAATTTTAAAAAAAATAAAATTACCATAACTTGCTAGTGACAATTAAGACGGGACATGATTTAAACACACATATAATGACATTTCCTCCACTAAGGGTCATGTTGCACTGCGGCAGATCAGTGCTATATTCTTCTGACCATGACAGGGGCTGAGTAAACCAGTAGACTGGGGTAACCACTTAGTCATTTTGAAAGATGGGTTCTAGATAGTGCACATGAGCCATTGTATAAACTGGGCCTACGGTTTAGAGTCCTTATCCAAGAAGACTTCTGCCATCACCAGACACTGGTGTGACCCAACCCGTGCAGTTTTTGCTATATTGTTAATGGTTCTAATGTCTTCTTCACCGTAAGACTAACTTTGTTAATGTCTGACTTCAAATTTTGTGAGGTTCATGAAAAAAAATTCTATATGTAAAAATTAACAGTTAATAGAGATAACATAGATAACATAGGTATGGTACAACCAGACATGATGTCAATTTTAGTTTTTTTTTCATAAATTTTGTTCTTTTTTGGCATCATAAGTGAATCAAATTTTGTATACAAGAACATTGAGTTATCACTATAGAACACCCTCAATAGGCTGTACTTGTATAGTAATATAGTAGAGTCATTTTCGTAAGATCCGTGACTAATTTTAGCATACCCTTTTTTCTCGATGGATTTTGCAAGATGGTCCAATTTAGACAAAATATAGCTCCTATACACCTCCCAGATATGATGGGAAAGTCTTGTTTGAGGGCGTTTTTCAAAATGGCCGCCTATGGATTTGAACCCTCATATTTCGGTAACCACTATTTGTAGAGACTTGGTTTTAATCTTAAATTGTTCGCAACATACATGTTCCTATGAGTTGTAATGCAAATATTTGTCCAAAAATGGCTGGAAATGCTATTTCTGGCACTTTGACCTTTGACCATAGATTACCATATCTCCGTAACTAGTTGTCGGATTGACTCGATGTTGGCTACAAATCGATCAGAACATGCAAGTTTATATTTGCTTTAATGGGAAGTATTTTAAAATAATGATGGGAAATGTACTTTCTGACCTTTGACATTTTGTATATTTTAAACCACTCTATTCCCTATGTTTTATTGCTAATTAACCATGATTTTCATATTCTAGGAAACCTAGTATTTACATTAAAAACTGGGATTTTTTAATTTTAAAATGATACATTTAATAAGTAGACCAATCTCCAAAAGGTCTATCTTCATCTCTCATCATTAAATCAAATATAAACTTGCATGTTCTGATCGATTTACAGCCAACATAGAGTCAATCCGACTACTAGTTACGGAGATAAGGTAATCTAAGGTCAAAGGTCAAAGTCAATCTATAGGCGGCCATTTTGAAAAACGCCCTCAAACAAGACTTTCCCATCATATCTGGGAGGTGTATAGGAGCTATATTTTGTTTAAATTGGACCATCTTGCAAAATCTATCGAGAAAAAAAGGTATACTAAAATTAGTCACAGATCTTACGAAAATGACTCTACTAATAGCTTTGTTGACTATAGAGGGCACTAATTAGAATTTTATGCTCAACACTTTTTTACCAGAGTAATACAGATTTGAGAGTTATTAACTTGACCTATTTAATTCATTAATTAGCTCTTTATTATACACAAAATAAGTGGAGTTTGGTGATAATGGTGCTCGTGTCCAATCCCTAGGTCCTAGTTTTTAAATCAAGTATTGTCAGAGTTTTTAAACAACTGCCCCTCCAAGTATTGTTTAATGTAGAGTATCATGTTTGTCTTTTTGAAGGAATTTCACCCTATCTAATAGGGCAGTGATAATTAGGAACCATATTAAAATAATTCTACTGCATTAATCTATTGCTTTTATGTCTACTGCAGTTACTGCAGCATTACAGTTTCTACATGTTTGCTATGGTGATTGCATTGACTCACAAGGTCTCATCTTGACATGGTTTTAGTAGTTCTCGTTTAGCTACTGTCCACTGCTGTAGCCGATTTACTGCAGTAACTGCAGCATTACAGTTTCTACATGTTTGCTATGGTGATTGCATTGACTCACAAGGTCTCATCTTGACATGGTTTTA
>JAOTQE010122049.1:0-12573 GCA_025631205.1 Nesometra sesokonis
TTGCGATTGGGTGTGATTGGTTGTCACAATTGCTACAACCGATCGCAATGCGATGCTAGTCTGAATGGGGTATAAGTTATCTCAGCACAGGGGTGATAGTTAAGCCTAATGGAAGTTTGAGCAACCAATCTTAAAGCACCAAATTTGGGGTTATCAGGGATTGCCACCATGTTGGACTATAAACATAACGTTTGTTGTACACCACGTATGTAGTTGTAAGCTACTCAATGTTTCGATTGACACTCTCTAACTCTCTAGCTTACAACTACATACGTGGTATACCGCAAACATTATATGTTTACTGATATCTCACCTTGCAAACCTTCAAGCAATACATATAAGACTAGTTTCCAAAGGTCCACTAATAAACTTCAGATAAGAAAGTATAATGCATACGCCAAGTTTTGAAATACACGCCATCATCTTGGGACTCATTATTTCAACATTAATTATGTCATTATCTGAAATGATGATGATCTTGATGATGACATAATTAATGTTGAAATATTGAATATCAACATGATGGCATGAATTTCAATACTTGAGTATGCATTATACTTCTTATATAGGACTTACTTTGCAAGAGCTGTGATGCCATCTGGCAGCTTGTCAACCCCTCCCAAGTTGATTACCATATCTTCTTCTCCAATTGCTTCAAGTACCTTGTGACAACAAGCTCTTTGAAGAAGTGTCCTCACAGCTTGTATTGCAACACTAATCATGGATTTAAAAAAAAGATTTATACCTTAAAAAAATGAATTACTGATTAATTTAATAATTTGACAAATATCAGAGCCTAAAAACCGAGTCTAATTATTTGGATTTTTATTGTGCAAAAGGTGTTTTCTACAAGCAGTAGCCATAAAGTATAATAATAAAAATATACCTTTTCATATAGTGCATTATGCTAAAGCCTCAACTCATTTTATATAGAAGTAAAATAATTTCTTTTAAATAATGTTGAAAAAGTTTGGGTTTTCAAAGGGGCTTCAACTCTTGCCCATCATAAGTGTATTCGCAATGTGTTTCACATGGAAATTGAAGTCTAGGAAAAAGAAAAATTGACAGTAAAATATACAGGAATTAGATTTAAGACATTTTTTAAGACATTTTTTCTGGAAACGAACCTAGATGGATTCAGAGCAGCCAGCAATTTCATTTGTGCTTTCCTCTCTTTGGATACTTTTCCATCAGCTATATCTGACAGTTTTGCAGGCTTTACTTCAATGCAAGATCCCGTGTAGATAATTAAAACAGAAAACAAGCGATGAAAGTTTTCTACCACCTTCACCTCAGTCTCAGGAACACTCAGTACCTCAGTTAGTGCACACACAGCCTAAAAATAAGGTACAAGAAGAATTTGATTAAGAGTATGTTTATTCTGAATGATCCAACAGTGTAGATTGTAAGAAGGTGGAAATTACTTACAAGTTTGGGTACTTGACGCTTTATCAACTGATAGCATGACATTATCAGAGGTCCCAAGTCTCCTGAAAATGGCAGGAGTCTCTTGATTTTTTTAGTCATCTCCAACCCTCCTAAAAATATACATTTTTCTCCTGAAAAATTTAAGTGTCTTCCAAAAATACTCAAAGTGGGTCTTGGCCTAGCCTAGAAGCAAAATCGGTTGGCCCTTCCAAAAATACCAGCTCTGCTCAGTGTTAAATAGTATTTATATACAATAATATACAGTAGATATTTTTACATATTGTTAAGTACTTTTTCTGTGTTCTGTTTTTTATTGTGACGCGTCGCACATTTGCATTTACGCAAATTTGAACGACAAAGCAGCCAATATAAAATCTCCTGATTTTTCACTTCTCAAACTTGGGACCTCTGCATAATCATAATTGACGATACCACTACCCATGGTAATCATAATATGATATTTTGTTTATCTCAAAAACATACAGTTTAAACATATAACTTTTATACTAAATTAACAATTTTCAGATATATGATCAGTAAATGTTAAAAAATGCAGTTTAAAATGACCACAGTATACTGATAAGCAATTTTCAAATGAAGCTTCCTCAAAACTTACCTTCTAAATGTTTGAACTTTGATTGATTGCAAGGATACATCATATTTTTTTTGCATGTTAAAGAAATGTGTAGTTTCATAATTCATAATTAACTAAATCTTAAATTTTTCGACTTATGCCTACTTTAGATTGGCTCTTATTTTCTATTTTGTTTCCTATGTTTGTATATTTGTTCATGTCTGTTTTATGTGTTGTAAAGTGTCCTGTCTTATTTGTATTGTATTTTATTTAGGCTGGCCAATCACAAGATTTTATATTCTTCTCAGGTATTTTGCCGCATAATTTACACAAATTTAGCTGTTCTTAACAGTCTTTATTATATACTTATTGTATTCTTTATCTTCATTTTCAAACATGCATTTAAAGGAGTGAATTGAATTGAAAACAACTTACTGATAGTGTAGGCAATGTGGCCACTTTAAATAGCACCTTCTGAGTCTTCTGGTCACGTTTTTCATCATAGTGAACTTGTCGGTTTAATATATCGATGACTTGATCAAAGATTGCTTGAGCTAATACAGGATCTACTGCTAGGGTTCGCCAACATTCTGTGATATGTCTAAAAAATTGATCATAAATAAAATTCAATTTTTGAGTTGAATGGGACAAGAATGAACAAATGTAAGGGGTAACTTAAATGCATCATTGTAAGCCATGTTTCTACATTAGACGTAAGTATACTATTGTCCATGGTTAAAACCTAACACTGCATGGAGTAGTTGGGTTTTACTAGGTTTGCATAAACCTTTAAATGTATAATATATTTTTAAAAAGAAGGTAGAATACCTAAATCCCTACCCAAATAACTAGCACAAATTCACAGTGTGTGCAAGCACTCATTTATAAGCTTAATACTTTGTTTTATTATGAAAAAATAGTTTCTGTCATGTTTGGTTACTATTAACATATGCTATTACTGCTACTGATATTTTAAAGACAAAAATGGATGAATTAGGATCTACTTGTGAAACTTTCATAAACCATAAAAATTTCAATGTCGTAAATACAAAATGAGGTAAAAATGACTTACTCATCGTAAGGCAGTGGGTAATTCAAGAGTTGGTCAAAGACTGGTGTGAGATGATTTGAAGCTAGCGTTCTGATGGCTCGAAAGACTCCAGACCTCGTCTGGCTGTAGGTAATGGCTCGGAGATTTGTGTGTAAGGCAGTGATTATATTTCCTACCTATATTATTGAAAATAAATTTTACCTTGACAATTTTACCCAGATTGATATTCAACAAAAGCATGATGAACCCTTTGGGAGATCTACCTAGCAACACAGAGAACTACCTAGTAAGGTAGTATATAATTACCTTCTCTCTTGATGTTATTAATGCCTTAAAGTTTATTCTAAACAATGGCTGTATGTATACTTTAAAGCATTGTTGACCATATCCTTGGTAGTATCCCTTAATGGTAGTTTTTTATAGGTTAATCCTGTTAACTACCCATATCTACCATGTTAACTGAGTTTTTTTTTTCAAAGGGAACTCTTGGAAATATATGTTTTCAGACCATGTACATGGCTAGGCTAGTCTTTGTCAGTAGACTAAGACCCCATTTACAGTGAGGTAAGACTGTGGCGAGCCTGGGTTAAGGGCCACCTCTAGATGATCAACCAGCAAAAAGAGAGTAGTCACCAGGGGAATGTACAGTGACAAAAATAAAACTGGCAGAATGGTAATAAAATAAGACAAAAACCTCTTTTTGCCTTCTTTTTTTGCTTGCCAAATTTAAATGGAAAACGTTTCTCCGAGTAGGACCACCCAGTAGGTGATTTTGGCCCAAAAATTGGGCCATGCAGGCACTAACAACCCCCAATGCAGTACCCGAGATCCGCCCTTGCCTTGAACCTGCACCTAGAATTTATTCTGCCATCTTCTAAAATATTATATAATAAATACAGATATGTCTGCAAAATAAAATGTTTATATATTCACCTCAGCTAATAGTTCTGGACCTCTTGTCTTCATAATTGTATTAATCACAACACATGCACCACTCGAACAATGGCTTTGACTGTCCAGCAAACCATTGTATAAATTAACTAAGAAATCATTCAGTTGATGAGAAGGCATTTTCTTTGATAAAGCCTGAAAGAAGCAGTTAAAAAATAATTTGAAAATTAGAAATAAGACTTAAAAAATTAACCAAAGATGTAAGGATTTATAAAAACTTATTTATCTGGTACTTTTTTCACACTAATGGAAAGTATTTTACGATGAAGCATTCTAAGGGTATTTTAAGACTCAACCATGAAGTGGAGTATAACATGCGCGCCGTCTGATTATTTGTGTCTGAACTATCTGGCGATTAGTGTAAGCCACTATTCCGGAGCGTAACTTGTGCTTCCTTCAAGCTCCAGATTAGCGTCAGTTATAGAGCTACACCTTGTACACTTCAATAACTCTGACCTTGTGTCACACATTGACCAATCAAAATTTGCAATAAGCCATTTCACAGTTTTAACTGCACATGTGCAGATTAAGGTCAAGTAATAAAAATACATGCGGCAATCATATTCTTTTCAATAAGAGCCACGCGTCATTTTATTAGTTGAACTAGGTAACGCACATGCGCAGCTGAAACCGTGAAATAGCTTATTGCCTTGCCACTGGGAACGTTTTTAAAAATGTTTTTAACTTTATACAATACACCTTTTATCTGAACATCCATGTCATTATGCTGCAGACTAGCTTACGCCTTAAGCCTGTTTCCCTGTCGATCATTATTCCAAAATTGCAGATTTGAAACGGCGTTTTGAATCATTATAAAAAAGTTGAATAATTCAAGTCACGCTGGACCGCTATATTTCCGCTATTTGCTACACTGTGCGCAACGAAATTCGTAAATCCTCGCGACGAATTAAAATCGCAATAAAACAAATTAAACAAACTTTTCAACTGCAATTTTTACATAGTTAGATAATTGTATATTTTATGTTCTGAAGCAAGTTACAACTCCCGAAATTTACTAAATAAACAAAATGTGTGATTTATTTCTAGGCCCAAAACATGTAAATTATTGCTGCGGGCAGTGTTGCATCACGAGCACCCAAAATTAACGATCCAAATCGTCAAAGTTGAACTCGGTTTAACTTTGACGATCCACATCGTCATGCTTTTTTTATTAATGTTGAAAGTGACCACTTTTCCTGTTGATCGTTGTGAAAATCGTCATTTTTCAAAATTAACGATCGAAAACGCCAATTGAAATTGCCGTTTTGGGGATTTACAATCGACAGAAAAACAGGCTTTACTTACGTTACTTCCACTTAAACAGTGAATCTGAACATACGCTAAGAAACAATGGCGGCACTAGGATTTCCCCAACAGCAGGGCAAAACCAGGATCGTCCCCGACGAAACCTTCAATTTCTCCCTGACGTTGGTGGGGGGAATGTCCCCGACCGGGTGCTATAGTGTATTGAGTAATCAGATACAGCATAATTTAAGAAATTTAGATACCTTTGATATATCATTCACAACACTAAATAATACATTTGCATCACCCTTGGATACACGCTCTTTTAAAGTAGATAATGCTTCTACCATGGGGTCTTCATAGTCAGGTACTTGACCTAAAACATTAAACATTTGAAACATTAAAAAATGAAATACTAAAATTATGTCTAATATATAAATTATAATACATGCCTAAATTTGCATTAATCTTTTTTTTTAAAGAAAAGTTTATTTCAGAAATTACCTGTTACTTTAATACCTTATGTTAATGATATAGATGTATTTGTAATAGTTCATTTGTTTAGATCCACAATTAAAGCTGTTTGAAGTGAAAATATCTGTATAACTTCCGTTGTTTTCTGTCAGCCTGTTAGTGGTGGGTTTTATTTTTGTTGCTTGTGAATTGAATATAATGAAAGTAAATGATTTCAGCTATTTATAAAATGTATGTAGTACTATTTTTAAGTACTACAGAGGATTAAATGAATTTTAAAAGCCCTTAGGTTTCACAATGTTAATCACATAAATATAAGAACTCAGAGAAATTGTTTGATAGAATTGTGAGTCACATCATAAGTGAGATAAAATTGAGATAAACACCAAAAAAGGCCTGAAGTCCCATTTTTTAGGAATTTAGTTTTAATAAATTATAAGTTACTATGGTACTTATATTTCATTATAATATACCTTTTAGATCAGTTTTCATGCAGCAAAGTGTTTTCATGCACAATTTCTGAGATGTATAATCTTTTAATTGCTTGTTTTTAGATTGCCTTATTTGCGATTTCCTCAAAATCATATTTTCATACATGAAAATTGCAAATGCTCATACCTTGGGATCTAATTATCCAACGTCATTTATGGAGATTAAAGCTTGTTGTTTATTTGCTTATTTCTCAATAAATTCCTGTGCAACAACTTGGTGGTTTTGCCACGACTAGCCTCATTTGGATTTTCCTACCATGAGACTCATTTTGTGGTGAGACCTCACATATATCCAACTTCCTACCTACAAATTATTGATGATCATCCTAAAATTGTCACCAACTGTGACAAATATCCAAGGTATTCAATTCAAATGTTACAAAAATTTATGACACATTGGTTTCATTTATCATATTTGGTAAAATTGCAAAATCTCCATATTTAATAACAACTCATTTATTTATATTTAAAATTAAATTTACATAACATACCATCATATCGGAGAGAAATTCTTAAAATAACTTGGATACTCTGAATTGCATCTTCCCTTACTAGTAGATTTGGATCAGAGCATCTAGGAACAATACTACCAAGCAATGTACCAAAGTTGCTAAAGACTACACCACTCTAAAAAAAAGAAAAAAACAACCAAGTTATTAATACCAACCTGGTTTGTAATGTACAGAGCCACAGTGGTAAGTCGCGCCAAATGTACCTCTTCCTAGGGAAGAGGTACATTTTAATGTTTAAAATAAACATTAAATGCAAATATTTTTTTTAAAATGTGCAAGGAGCACGCATGCATGCTCATTCTCAGCCTGCCATGCAACGATATCATACTTGGTATTATTAACAGGATATATAATTAGCTTGCTGTGTTTCAAGACGAAGTGTAAGTAGATTACGGTTCATGGCTTTTAAAATATTAACCAGTACACCAGATCCCAAATTTTTGACTTGTTACAGGTGAACACATTCTAAAAAACAAAAAAAAAAACAATTTCTTGGTTTGGGCCTTGTCATTAAGTATTAGATCAAGGTATAAATAATTACTCACTGTATCCTTTTCTGCGAGTTTCTCATGATAAAATGTAAGGATGCGTAAGAATGTCCTTATTGATCTCTGCCTCTCATGATTCTCCAGTGATATGATCCAAGGCTGTAAATGCTGGCGATTAAAAATACAAGAGAAAAAAATAAGAATCTACTACATAAACAGCTATGTAAATATGTATGGTCATCTCCTATCCTTTCAGTTATTTAATCACCTGAAAGCCTATTTTAAGGCCATTATAAATTCAATTTTAACAACTTATCCACTCAGACGGTGATAAGGTTTTCTTTTTATTTAAAGAAATGTTACAGAAAAGTCAGTAATATTTCAAATATAGTCAAAATTACCTAGTAGAATGGATAGGTGGCGCTGTGAACTAGTGAACTGCATTTGGTGCTGTTGTGAATATGAAAAAACATCGATGCGCTGGGGATCTAGATCGACCTGTGCCGACCAGTTTATTTTTTTTTTTTGGTCTTACTTATATTCTTAACAGCACCCACAAGGGTTGACTGTCAACTATAATGGTCATATATACCTGTTACTGAAAAATGGTGGAAATTTAATGGGACAAACTTGCTTAACTGTGGAAAATGATTCTAGGACAATCACCCCCAGGACAATTACGCCCCCCCCCCCAACTACCCCAGGACAATTACCCCCTAGAACAACCACCCCCTGGACAACTACCCCGGAAAACTACCCTCCTAGGACAATTACTCCTGGACAACTACCCCTAGACAATACCCTAACCATAACCCTAAACCAAACCCTAACTCTAAGCCTAACACTAATCCTGTCAACTATAATGGCCATATATACCTGTTACAGACTGAAATATGGTGGACATTTAATGGGTCAAACTTGCTTAACTGTGGAAAGTATAGTCTATGAATTCTACAGATCCCACAAGCCTAATTTTAGCCAATGCAAAAATCATTATACTTGGATTTTCCGCTGGCCACCGGCTTAAGCCTGTTTTCCTCGATCGTTATTCCAAAAAACGGCAATTTGAAACGGCGATTTCGATCGTTAATTTTGACAAATTTTTACAACGGTCGACAGGAAAAGGGGTCACTTTCGACGTTAAAAAAAGTTTGACGATTCGGATAGTCAAAGTTAAACCGAGTTCAACTTTGACGATTTGGATCGTTAAATTTGGGTGCTCGCGAGGCAACATTGCCCACGGCAAGAATTTACATGTTTTGGGCCTAAAAATAAATCACACTTTTTTGTTTATTTTCTATATTTTCGGGAGTTGTAACTTACTTCAGAACATTAAATATACAATTATCTAACTAATATATAAAAACTGCAGTTGAAAAGTTCGTTAAATTTGTTTTATTGCGATTTTAATTCATCGCGAAGATTTACGAATTTTGTTGCGCACAGTGTAGTAAATAGCAGTCCAGCGTGATTTGAATTTTATCGTTAATTTTTTAACTTTTTTATAACGATTCAAAACGCTGTTTCAAATCGGCGATTTTGGAATAACGATCGACAGGAAAACAGGCTTTAAAAAGAGTTCAGACATACCTTATATATTTCATGTAAGCCTTGTGGTGTTAGATTCTTATACAGGATCTCCTGGAGAAGGAGAACTAAAGCATCCTTAATTCCATCTAAGAAGTCATCACTCTCTTTAATTTGTTCTGTTGTTAGTTCTTCTTTTCCCTTTACAGGGTAAATACAATTTGGTAATTTGAAGACGCAGTCCGTACTCGTTTTGATCAGGTCAAATGTTTGTGCATCTTGCAGGACAGGGTCAACTTTACTGAATTTTAATCTAAGGAAGAATACACTAGATCACAGATATGACACATTATAATAAACTAGGCAAAAGAAAAATCTATAAAAACAAAAAAAGTACTATCTTTGAAAAGTTTTCTATCACCAGCATTGGCACAAAAAATGGCAAACTATTATCAGAAATGAAAAATTTTAATTACAATTTATTTGTGCATAAAATTTTCAACATCATTTCATTTTTAGTTTCTGTTAAAATAATTATAATTTGCAGCAAAGCCATTCAAATGTTGTCCTACCACTACCTAAAGCTGAATAAAAAAAATGCAGTTTATCATTCAAAGGAGCTTTGGAATGAAACAACATTAGTTCGGAAATTCAGACAGCCTCAACACTGCATTTAATTAAACTAAAATTAGGCCAAATTTATTCTGTACATTTTAATTTTGTTTTCTTTATAATGCTGTAAAATATTGATATATTATTGTGTTTAATACACTGTATCTTTATATTTTGTTATATATTGTATTATATATACTGTATTTTTTAACTGACCATGGCCCCAAGGAAGAACAACCCTGTGTTGATCTGGGCCTCCATGGATAAATAATGTTGAATTGAACTGAACTTAACTTAATGGAATATCAATGCAATCATGAAATAAAACAGGAATGCTTTGTTTCCAACATTATTGTGTGCACAATACCAAACATATAAATCTATTGGACTGTACGATAAGTTGGCATGTGCAGTTTAGATTCCCAATCATTAAATTATTCATGTTGCCCTTTTCCACCCAGGAGTATTAATGGGCACCTGAAAGTAACAGAAAATATAATATAAATAGGTGTTTGCTTTAATGACTGGGGTAATACTGTGAAATGATTTGAGGCATTTGTAAAAAAGCAAAAATATTTTAATTTATTACTATGGAATAACTTGTGGGATAACAATCTTTTAAAAAAAAAAATAAATAAAAAAACAAAAAAATATAACATAACATACTTAGTGCAATATTGCTAAGTGTACCTATTTGATGTTTAAAAAGATTGTATTGCAAAGTTAAATTTTACAGAAACTAATCACAAAATACATGCCATAAAATTACTACATGTTATTTACTATTCAAAGGATACACTAATGTAGCACAGGCCTCCATGGCCAGAGCTCTGGTGTTGGTCGTCAATTCCTTCGTACTCTCTTGTTTCATGAATGTCTGCATGTGATCCATTAACTCTATTTTACGACTAAATGTGTAGGACGCCCTCAAGTGTCCTGGTTGAACTGCTTTACCTATCAAGTCAACAGCTCGTATTAAATTCTGTTTCACTGCCGTTTCCTAATAGAAAATATAGAATGATGCAAATATAAATATTTTTATAGAGCAACTATATAGAATAGAATTTTTAATCACTGTATATTCTGGATTGCTGTTCCATATTTCTTTTCTTTATTTCTTTCTATCTATGAATTTTGTTTTAAGATTAAATAGTTACTAACAAATTTAATATCTTTATGAGGTTTTTTTTTTCAAAAAAAATAGTTACAGCGCATATTATTATCTTAATGTACATTGTATAAACTATCATTATCATCTGTCAAGCTATACTCTCCTATCACTAAAGTCAAAGTTAAGTCTGGTCCCAGGACTATTCTACTGTCACCATAGGATAGACTTTCTTCATCAGTACTTCTATGATTGAATACGTCTTGTCGAGATCATGAACGTAATTGTCCAGATCCAGTACCGCTCGATTCATATAGGATCGTTCGGGAACGTACCTCATGTACAAACTTGCTAGTTTCTCTACTTTTAAACATTAAAATCTGTAAAGTTATCTACGGGTAATGCAATGTCGTCCTGATGTATTGTTTAATTATTTGTTCTTAGTTATTTACCCTGTAGCTGTAAGCTTTTTAACAGAATGTATATTTTATTACACCAGTATTTTATAGTCTTATTATGTGTGTATATATTGATATGTATTTTTATAGTTTTATTGATCTTTTCACTTAACACCTTTTGTCAATTATTTTTTCCTCTGTCATTGGCACTGTGGCGGGCTCACCGCTGTTGAGCGTGATTGAAACAAAATAAAATAAAATAATAAAATAAATAGAATTATTATTACTATAAATTATTTCATTGCATCTAATTGGTACAAAAAAGTAGGTTAAGTATTAAATAACATTTCTTTTTCTAACAGCATATTTCTTTAATAAATTATGATATATATATTATGATTATTGCCATTGCTGTCATTAGGTGTACATCCCCATTAGAAGGTTTTGTCATGTTTTGTCTCAAGAGATAATCAGATCAGTTTCCACCTGATTGATTAGCTATACAGTAAATAATAGTGTATAATTCTGTATTATCTCGATAATCGATAATTAAAATAATTTACGCTAGGTCAAAGGCAAAAAATTGTAAAATTAAACAGATAATGTTATCAAATTTTTTTTTATAATTATCCAACGGAAAATTGTTTCTGTTTAAATTGAAAAAAAATTGTAAAATTGAATGGATAATGTTTTTGTTTTTTTTTTGATAATTATCCAATGGGAAATTGTTTGTTTAAATTGAACACCATTTCTGTAGATTGTTTTTTGGATAATTTTAGTGCATTAATATCTAATAGTTTTAACGGGTAATTTTAGCACATCAATAGTTGGATAATTTTGTTTCCATTAGAAGCATCCATTAGAACATCCATTTCCGCAGGACTTTTAATGGATAGTTTTCGTCTCGATAATATATTGGAGAACTTTTCATGCAGAAACCCTAACATTACAATTGAATTGAACTCATAAAAATAATCCATAAATATAAAACCTAAATCTGCACATTATTCAATAACGTGAATTAAAATAAATATAGCTTAATAACAATGTAGACACTAACCTTTATATTGCTAAAGTGTGGTTTGATATTTCTTAATATGTTGGCTTCAAGTCTTGATGTAATGAGGTCATGTGGAGCATACAGGGCCAGGTAGCCATAACATAACATCACTGTACTCTTAATTCTCTCTACCTCGGCTTCCGATTTGTCCTTGAGACAGAATTTTATAAGACAATAGAAAATTTAGATTTTTGTTGTAAATATAGAAATAAAAGTAGAATAAAGCTTGGGTAAACCTCAATAGACTTCAAAATCATATAGGAGATAGAAAGCACTTCCTCAAGCATATTGTCAAAATTGTGTTTGTGGAGTTCCACAAACCACCAACCACAACATTGTCAACTGTGAGGTCTTCAAGTTTTCAAGAAGCATCCCTGGAATGATCAAGCTAAATACAAAAAAATGACCAGGTGGCTAGAGAAAGGTCATACGCTGTAACATGGACTTACATGGATGAAAACAAATGAAATTAATCAGGATGAAACCATAAGATTCACTGATTAATCTTAAATAGAATAGGAGTACTGAAAATCCGAAAGATGACAACTTAGAGGGCATAGTTGATTTTATATTCTACATCAAACATTTAAACTGCACTGATTGGTTGAAAGAGCGCCACGTGATTAAAAATATTTCTACTATTTCAGCTTGCTG
>JAOTQE010122071.1:0-12572 GCA_025631205.1 Nesometra sesokonis
TCTGCACAAAATGTAATGACGTCACCACAATTTCTACACGTACACGTACCTAAGCAACGTGTGGCTAAACCTCTCTAGTGTCATGAGTATGCTCTGCTAGGACAACCCTATCCACTATCTGAAACAGACAATACCTTGCTGACTGCCAGTTCTGATGTACAGTGGTTTTTTGAAACATACGAGATAATGAAACAGTAATTAATTCCAACAAACAGGAAATGTAAGAAATGACCATAAGTAAAGATAATTAAAACATGAAGGTGAACATCATTGAGGAAGTGATTATTTTTATCAATAATAAAATAGTAATTTCCTTTATACATATCCATTGTGCAGCATGTTTATTTATTGAAATTGGTTGGTTTTGTTTGTTATTTATTTTAATTTTTATCAAGGTGAGATATTTTTACTCTGTGGAGCATAGTCAAGTGGCCACTAACTTTCACCTTTTGAAAAAACAAGTTAAAATCATTACTCTGTTATCCTTAGATGGATCTGGCTGAAAAAAATGTCCTGCCAATAAAGCAGAAATAAAACCCACACCCGTCGCTTTGTTAGAATGGTCCTGTTAAACGATATCTTAATGCCGGGCACTCACTACGTCTTGTGACGTTCATACGACTAAACCGTCGCTCCCTTTGTGGTTTTTCAGACGCGATGACAGTCTTCTACTCATCGGCCGACAGTTTTTTTTAGTTATTTTCCCATTGAATCACCAAAAAACCATCAACTGACGAGTGGAAGACTCTCACTGTGTCTGGCAACCACATGCACAGGGAGCAACGGTTTAGTCGTGCGACCATCGTACGACGTAGTGAGTGCCAGGCTTTAGGTTAGCCATGCATGCAATGGATGATACTGTAGTTGTATTGTATTCTAATTCATAAAATGCGTTTTTAGAGTTAATAACAAAACTGGTGTTAATTTCAATTGTTGTTCCAAGTTCGATCATATCTCACGGATTATAGCTTGATTTGAACTTGATTATAAATAATTTTATTTACAAAACCTGATGTTGAGGACTGGGCTTTCAAATAAAAACAAGACAAAGTATTCATAAACGATACATCCTCGCCTATCTTTTGAAGGGGTTATGTTTTTATCTGTGTGTTTGTTAGTTTATGTGTTCATTTCCTTGTGAACAGCCTAAAGCCACAGTTTTCATTCTTTCTGAAATTTTGAAGTAAATCAGCACAATATTGTTACAGAGTTACAGATGCAGCCAGAAAAATAGACAGACATCAGATAAAAGACAGACAGATAGACAGACAGAAGTACATACAGAGCTCATTGCAATACCCTATTGCTACTTTCACTATGATATCTTTTAATGATCAGGGACACGGAATAAACATACTACTTATTCTTCTCAGGGTCAAAAGAAGGTTTTGCTTTTGAATTTTAATGACAGCAGCTAATAGATAGGACCAGAGTATATTAGTAACTGTCAGGCCTGTTTAGTCTCTGGTTTTTGTCACTAAAAACAGAGGGCAGTAGACACAAAATCCTATAGATTAGAATCCAGAATTCATGTGGTAAGGTAGATCAGCACCAAACTTCGAGAGGACCTAGATATGGTTGGTTCTGACATTATTTGAACATTTGAAGTAAATTGGCCCAATAGTTTGTTAGATATGGATGCAGACAGACAGACAGACAGGCAGGCAGACGGAGCTCAATGCAATACCCTCTCCCAATAATTGTTGTTTTTGGCTTTTTAGCTAACCCTCCAACATTAATAATTAAAGGCCCATTCCAAAGTTATATTTTGTCAAAAAATTAAAATATTCTACAGTATATTTTACTATTTTGTATTCAAATTTATAATACTGATCTGCCATGTTTATATTCATTATGTCATTTTATTAATTTAAAACATTAAAAGTTAAAGAATAGAATTTGATTCTTTGGGTGGACCCTAAATAATAAAGCTTATGGATTTGTCTGTAAAATGCTTTGTTTCTCTGAACAGTCAAAATCTAGTAACCACTGGCAGATCTAATGTGCAATGTGAGTGCTTTGCAAAATAGCACTCGCAATTTAGAGAATAGCATAGCTGACATCGGTGCGGATACAATATACAACGTACTATCTTAGCAACAGGAAATTATCAAAAAAATCGTTTAAGCCCATTACCTTTTTTCTACTTGAGAATAAAACTAAAAAAATATGCAGGTAACTAAACATGTTTATTATGTTAGAAATAATGAACAGGTGAATTTCCAACAAAATTTATTTGTTGGGTGGATTTTGGAAGGAATGCCCCTTAAAAAATTAACCAATTTAAATAATGTATTTTGACAAAATCATGGAAAGTGAACAGACCATAGACCATCTCCTAAGTAATTTTTGGGACATTGGGCAAGTGTTTCTATGCAAACTTATCTATTTGAGGCCTGTCGTGGCAAAACCACCAAGTTGTAGGAAAATTGAAAATTGAGTTTTTGTCAGAGCCATATTACACTATTTATAAGCTTTAAAATGAGGGGTTAATTATCAAAATCTGACAACTATAACTAAAGTTATTAAACAAAATAGCTCAAAATTTTCTTTGTGTTTCTTTATATTTCCTGTTTATTTGCTTATTTCTCAATAACTTTCTGTGCGACAACTTGGTGGTTTTGCCATGACTAGCCTCATTTATTTAATATGATAGTTGTGTAATACTATCACGTACAGTCAATACTTGAACTGTGTTTCAACGATAAGGCATTTACTGCAATGGGTTTGTGTATGCTAGCTAGGTTTATACTTGGAATTTATTCAATGGAATATGATTACAGCACCTGACATCATTAAGCATTGAACATGGTTATTGATTGAGAGAGCTTTATGATATGTAATTTTTCTGGATTGCAAGGTTTCATATCTCTAGAACTACTGTATCTTGAATTAAAACATCATGAAAAGTACAGATTAAACCACCCACTATGTAGCTATGCTCCTATATGGCCTAAAATTTTTTTTTTATTGCTTAAGTCCCCCTGATTCAAAATCTCAAACGTCAAGGCCATCATTTTTCATTTCATTTATTTTCATATTTCCTGATTTTTTAGCTATACTATTTCAGAAAATTGTAAGATGAACCTAATTTTAAAGAGTGCAATTTCAGTGAGCTGTTTCATTAATTAAACCTTTATAATTGAGGATTTTTTCTTTATTGTCCAAAGACATATAGAAGTACATAAATAATGACAAAAATTAAAAAAAAAATGTTACGTTTTTTTGCCTTCAGATAAAAGGAGTTTGAAAAGAGGCAACTACATGCCTATCGTGTTCAACATCCTATAAAATCAGATAAAAAAAAAACAACAAACGCTTCATTGATATTATAGTAATGATAATAAGGTAAAGCATGCCATAAGGAGAAATCGAAATGGAAATCTAGGCTTAAAACCTTTTATTGTAGCAAAAATTCCATGAGGTTTGTTTGAAGGTGTCTCTATTTTTAATTTGACGAATGTGTATTGGTATTTCATTCCAAATTTTGGTGCCGACAGAGGATTTTTTTTTAAGATAGTGTACAGTTTGCTACTATACTGTACTGTAAATTGTGATACAAATATTTAAGTTTCATTCTAATTAATTAGCTACCAGGATAATCAAAGATCACAATATTATATCCTGTTATCCAGGACCTAAAACTCAAAACAGGATGTTCATAATCTAAGTGCATTAATTCCTTGACTACTGTTCTTAACTTAAGATGCATTATTGAAAAAATGAAAAACATGATTTTATTATTTTTAATTGTAGTGGCGCTGTAGCTTGGTGGTTGACGTGCTTGCCTACCAATCCTGAGGTCCTGGGTTCAATCCTGACCAAGCGCCAGGATTATTCTCACGACAACAACACCACTGCCTAAGCCTCGTAATGAGTCTTAGTTTATAAGCATGATATAGTATATCCATCCTGTAATTGGCGTTTACGCTGTTGGATGTGAATGAAATAAAAAAAAAAAAAATAATAATAATAATTAACTTCTAGAATTTGAAGCATAAGTTACAACAATGGACAGAAGTTATAGTGTTTTTATTGCAAAATGCTAAAATTAGCACAAAAAAGATGGAAGACTACATATTTATTACGTAATTTTTCAATGTAAATAACATTATTTTGTTTTTGCTTATTTTAATGTGCAATACAACTTTTATGTATTGTTATTTTATTAAATATGATGCATTTATCTGTGAACTACCATAATTTCAAGCCATGTATTTTAACACCTGTTTGACATTAAATTCTGAATTTAATATTGAATCGAATATGTTTAATTATACAAAATTCACAAAATTACACTTAACAAAATTTATTCATAAAACAACCTTTATATTTCATATATCTATTCGCTATAAAAATATTAACAATACAAAGAATAGAATTTAAGCTACTAGTGGAAGCAGTTGGCGCAGCGGTGGCGTTTCGGGCTTCCAATCACAAGGTCGGTGGTTCGAGGCTCACTCAGTCAGCTGTTTGTGTTTCTAGGCAAGACACTTTATCCACGTTGCCTCTCTCTACCCAGGAGTATAAGTGGGTACCTGGGAGGTACAAATGCCATATGCGCTGATTACAGCTGCAATATTATAGAATGGATTGTATTCCATAGGTGTTTGTCCCAATGACTGGGGGTAATAATTGTGAAGCGCAATAAGCGCTATATAAATGTCACATATTATTATATTATTATTAAGCGAATACAGCTAAACGCAAACAAAATTACCATAACTCAATGTTTCAAACCAAGTCATAGTGAAAGTTGCCTCATTCACATGAACTGAAGGTTAGTAATTTACATCACTGTGTGCATAGAGTAAAAGTAAATCCTGATCCGAGCCAGAAGGGTCATACTGTAGCACTGGAGCTTATTTCTAGTTTCAGTAGCGTTAAGTGGATGAGAGTATGATACTCCTCCTCGATGGGGCGCTAGTCCATCACAAGTTACTTCCCAGCAATTTGCCTATCCATCCTATAGCTGGGTAGACTGAAGAAATGTGAGTAAAGTGCATTGCTCAGGTGCACAAGCAAATGGTGTGAATGAGTCTCGAACCACCGACCTCTCGATTGGGATTCTGAACCGCAACCGCGGTGCCAAAAGCTCCCACAATTCTGTGCATAGATTATGTAGTAGAAAAATCATGAAGTGTGCTACATCATCAGGTACAGCCAAGTATTACCTTCACTCCAATTTGTGAGGTCTTACCTCTCACAAAGTCAGTCTGATTTTGGAATGTAAAAGCCATCATCAATTATTACTCTACCACTAGCGCAGCTGTATTGCATTAAAATTCTAAGATATTTTTGTAGTTTAGACAAGGCAGTTTGGAAGAGAAAGTTAGGTAAAAACCATTTTGAATTTTTAGAATTTTTGTACATACTTAAATTATTTTAAAATGGAAAAAGAAACCGATTTTAAATTGAAAAAAAAACTATATTATGTTGCCTGTAACAGATACTGAACTCACGACCTTCACCTTATTAGAACAGTCGTGTTTTAACCAACCACTCCACTAAAGTGTGTGCGTTCTAGGTACTTTTTACTGTTTCCCAGCGATATGCATTTTTGATTTTTTGTGGGTCTAGGGGATACTGGGGTGTACCTTAAAAAATGTTGATGAACTTTCGTTAGAAATTGTGCCTAATTTATGTGTACAAAATTTTATGCACATCCATTCAACCAGATCAACTGTGTTCTACTTAATCAAAGACTGAGGTAGATGTTTACTAATGCTTTAAAAATGATCATGGGTAACATTCGCACTCGCCCTGTGTTTTGAGGTAGGACTTCACGGTGTTTTTTGGTTTTCATACCCAGGGCAGCAAGTTTTTTGTGGCGTCACAGGCCATTGCTAATTCGGTCTATTCTCAGTTTTTTTCCATGTTGTATTTTTAACTTTTCCTGGTATGACTGAATTGAGAGAGATCCTCATAGGGAAATGAACCCAGTTTATTAGCAGTTCAGTTGAGTATCCTAACCATTCGACCACCGCGACTACCACAATTTGGATTACTGTTAACAAAAACGTTTACTAATGTTTCGATTTGATATAAATTATCTGAATTATTATAATAGGCCAATAATCATTGAAACCACTTAACAAGTAATGTTGATGCTGAAGATATGAAGGAATTTGGTATTTAATGATCACTGCCAAATTATAGGCAATTACCCGTAAGTGCTTCATCCTTGCTACTGTACTGTACGTCTTAAGATTGTACAGTGTAGCAAAAATTGATGATTTTGAATTTCCCTGATGAGCCGATTTTACATTTTGCAATTTTTACTATTCATCAGTTTTTCTTCTTTTCTGATACCAAGCTTATTTCCTCCTACATGTTTTTTGCTACAGTATTCAATTAAAAAAATGGATTTTATCTTTTTAATGTAGAACCTCTGTAAAGTTTTACCATAATGATACAACAATTTTATTTCTAATCACAATACTAAACTATGTTAATTGATCAAATATATTTTAGTTACAGCCCCCTCTATAAAAGAAATGAGCTACAGAAAGTCCAATAGCAAGTTTACTAACTGTTAATTTAAAAACACACACACACACACACACCTGGAAACCAGATTTTCTTGTTAAACTGGACACTTTAAACCAAACATTTTTCCAGTCCCAAAAAATCATAGAACCGGTGTAGTATCAGTTTAATTATTTTTCTGCTGCTACAGTGCATGTGGTGAATTTTGAAAAGTTTTTTACCATGATCATGGGCAGATGCAGACTTTTTGGAAAAGTTTTAGGGGGTCCGGGGGCATGCTCCTCTGGGAAATTTTGGTCTTTAGATGTACGGAAATCAGGCGCGGATCCAAGGGGGCCCAACGGGCCCGGCCCCCCTCCATTTTGGAACCAAAAAATACATTTTTTGCACTAATTTTTAATAAAACGGGCAACCACGCCCAACCGGATCTGGAAGTGGGCCCCCCCTTTTGGAGGATCCTGGATCCGCCCCTGGAAATGGCCTCAGTGGGGCGTGTTAGGGGATCAATTCGTGCTGAATTTTTTCGTTTTATAGACAGTGTTAGTAACTTTGATTTTACCTTCCAAAAGGTGAGGGAAGCCGGGCCTGTTATTAAATCCGCCCCTGATGATAACTGAAATTATATAAGCCTGGTGGTATCATACTTCACATGTTGCAAGATGGTACTTCTATGATGTTTTTTGTATTTTGTTTCCAGTTTTTATTACTGTATTTAAAAAAAAGTCACGATATGGCAAGCGCTGGCCAATTTCTTTTTTTATCTCAGTTTTATAACATTTAATGGTTGTATAGACAATGAAAATAAATAACTCTTCAAATTCAGATTGTAGGAATTGATAATATAAAGTTTGTGTTTTAGAAGATAAAACCATTAAACTATCATAATTCACATTGTGTAAAAACGGTTTTGGAAAATATTTGATTTTGAAAAATATTCATAAAAAAAAGTATAAATACTCAAAAAATTAGACAAGACTTGGTTTAAAAAAAGTGTTTTTTGTTAATTTAAATTAAGCAAACAGTTGCCTAAGAAGGAAAAATATTTTAATGGGCCTGCCTATATGGGAATGACAATATTTGGTCTATTTACTGTTTATTGGCAAATTATCATAATACTTAAACGATTTTAATGACGTTTGAAATGGGATGTTTATGATGACGGCACGATCTGCAGCCCGTGAATAATAACCGTTTTTCCAGCTGGCAAAAGAGGCACAGTTAATATTTATACCCTTGATTGCATAGACAATATGCTATTGTACATGCTCTTCAATAAATTGATTATCTATTGCGTCGACAGTGTCACTCCGATGTACCCTTCATATAGATCACAATTAACACATGCATAGTATTGGATAAATGGCTAGAATTTCCAAGTATATAATATAGTAGGATACTTTCTATAGGAATATACTAGAATGAACCAGCTTGCATCGTTTCGTTTTCGGAGAACAAAACTTAAAAAAAGTAAATCATGTTCACAGTTTATGTGCAGAAGTAAGTATTGTATTACTTTCAAAGCATGTAGTATCAACATTTTTAGCATTTTTCTTATTTTATAAATATTTTGAGCTAACACATTTTGTACGAAAGGTCACGCTATATAGCATTTTTACTGTATTATATTTTTAAATATATTATAGTAAACTTTCTCAAAACTGGCCACCCTCCAGACCCTCCACTGTGTTTAGTTTTCTAGACAGTTCAGAGAGAGTCACGTTTACCTGTGTTAGATTGAATGATTTTTTGACAAAAGCCACTTTCATACAGAAAATAACTGCTAGGTTACCATACCTATTCAAGCATATTGCCGTATAAACTGTTTCAAAAGAGCTTCAGTGTGAAATTTGGTTTACTAGTTGTCAGTTTTGGGAGAGTTGCTATGTTTGAGCTAATATTTTGGGTACAGGTTGCCTCCAATTAAAGACCACTCTAAGTATTATCTTTCTACTTGCTTCTTTAAATTGGCTCATTGAATATTTAGAATGATTGACATTGATGCAGGCTAATGTGGGTTGAGAAAATGGTTTCTTTATTTTTTTTTGTTCATTAAAGTTCATTAAGTTATACTTGGAAGACCCATTGGTGTTCAGGTTCCCGTTTGAAAAAAAAACTTGACCTTTGAGAACAAGTACATTTTTCTTGATCCTTGGGATGATTGGACATAGTTGCCCATCACTTTTCTGGTGACTCTATTAAGCAATTGATTGTTTGAGACTAGTGTAGCTCGGTCCATAGAGTCTAGCAAGAAAGTATAATACTTACTTCAAGCAATGAGATACATGCCATTGTGACAGGATTTAAAATTTTGACATAAATTATTCCATCATCATCAAAAAAAAAAAAGAATGATTCCTGATGACGCCATAATTTATGTTGAAATATTGAATACTGTCATGATGGCGTGTATCTCAATGCTTGGGACATGCATTATATTTTCTTGAAGTTTTCTTTCGGACCATAGATTCTAGTTGTCTTTAATTGATGTTTCAACCTGTCTTTTATCTGTCTAAATTTTAAAATTGCATTATATAATTATTTTATAACTTTGTGTTTTTCTAACTTTTATGTATATTTTTCTCTTTGTTTTAACAACACTGTATTGTACTGTACTCTGTCTGCTTTGTCATACCGTTTTGCTGTGGACCTTCTATCTTGAATTCTTGCATTTGATGGGATTTCTGATTGGCTATGCACATGGTATTTGATGATTCTGGCTGCTTATTTTGCTCCTCATAGAGTGGTCAATATGTTCATAAGATATCCCCAACTTCTGGCAGTGGTAAGTATATTTATATTTGGTACATTCAGAGCTCACAGAATTTTAAAATTATTTGCTTGTCTTTTGGGCAATGTATTTCAAAATATCGGTTCTTCCAAACAAATTCCACTTACAATTATCTTTACTATTATGTGGAACGTGACAAGAGGTCTAATAATTTAAGCAGTTGCTTGTCGGGTAATGTGGCATAGCAAAGCCAAGGGGGCCATAAGTCGAAAAAATGAAAATTGAGTTATCATATGAAATTAATATTTTTTGCATGTTAATAATGTGTAGTTTCATAATTCATAAATGTTTCCTTACAAAATTATGAACAATCCAGGTTCAAACATTTAGCTTGTTTGAAAAACTGCATTTGCAAGTTGCTGTCATCTGAAAATGATTAATGTATTATGAATGTTGAATTTTTAAATTGTATGATTTTTTAGGTTATCAAACTATTGAAAAATTGACCATTTTCTTGTTTTTGCCTATTTTGGAAAACTAGCTTTGTTAATGTCTCCTTTGGCTTGACACTGTCACATATGTTTCAAACTTATCATTGCCCAATGTAAATTGTTGGTTTCCCCAGGTAACCAGCAAGTGATTTTGTGAACTCTGATTTTGTTAATTGTAATATAGAAATAATTGCTATTTTGCATGAATTCTAATCCTTTTATATTTAAAAATTTGCTATAATTGTCATTGTCTTATTCTTGCACAGTTTTCAAATTAATTATCTGTTTTTTTAAAATATTTATTATACTACTGTAGTATACAGTCAAACCAACCACCCTTCAAAACCTTCCATTTTTTAGAGCAAAGTTGTAAAGCAAGCCAATAAATTTTTACGTACTTGTTACATTTGATCAGACCTTGAATTGTTAATTGTTGTAATACTGCTAGATATATTAAGGCACCTTTTACCAGTTTTTTCTTTCTTTCATTATGTTTTGTGAAAACATGAAAACAACATGAACAGGGAAGAGCTTACAAATTATCAAACATCTATAACCAACTCCCAGAAAAACTGGTAGAGGGCATTCTATAACATCGGTAGTACCTGTCAACAACAAATAAGCAGTTTTCGATCAATAACTTTAACACTAATTTTAACCTAATATCCCAACAAGCAAAGTTTAAGCTCTGTCCCTTTTTCTAAACAAATACAGTATAACTGCACATTCATATATTAAGTTAAAGATTTGTTACGCTGTAGGTTGATAAAATTATTTTAACAATTTAACATTATAGAAAACCTTTTACCGATCTGGATCATTGGTTAAAGTTAAGGTTAAAGTTATGGATCAAAAACCGCCTAACTAACCACTCATTGTCTGGCGAAGCACAGATGGAAACACTGCAAAACAAATCCATACAATTTATTGGTTTAATTTCTGTTAACTTTAATCTTCTACTAATTTCACCTGTTTTGTGAGTTTAAGCAAGCAACTTAGTGTGAAGTTGTTTGGAGATTGGTTTTTGGCAGAGTTCACAGTAATTACTGGTTTTAATACTAATTACTGTAATTACTGTAATTACCAGTAATTAATTACCAGTAATTACCAGTAATTACCAGTAATTACCAGTAATTACCAGTAATTACTGGTTTTAATACTAACAAAGCTTTCTCTATTAAATTGAAATTGTAACAGAAGAATGTAGCGCTCGTTTTTCGGCAGCAGGACACGACGGGACCCTTAGGGGCGTAGAAAGTCAAATGAACGTGTAACATCTGGTCCACAGCGCCTTGAGACTGTATTGTGTAAGGCGCTATATAAGAATCAAATTATTATTATTATTATTAACAGTTTCCTTTTGAGGTGGTCTATTAGGAGTAGTACAAGTCAGTAAATTTCTACTGTGAAATTAAGAAATGAAGCCTCCTATAATATTTTCCTCATCACGCACACACTACTGAGAAAATGACCAAACATCAATATTTTTAGTAAGCAAACTGTTGTATGTCGGTGAGTAGGCAAAATATCTATTGTGTATTAATAATTTCGGTCACTCACTGAAATTTGCTCAAGTGTGGCCAAAGATGAGCAACAGCCGATGACAGCGGCAAGCCTAGCATGCTTGCCATGCATCAGTGTATGTCAGTTTGAAAAAAAATTTAATATTGACAAGAACAATTTCCAACTCCACTGTCATATTCAGTCATTGTAGAAAAAGTTATTTAAACATAGAATGTTCAATACAAATTTATTATCATTTCATTAAAAATCATTCTCAGACATCGCGAATAAGCAATAACAACACTATCTTTTATACTACACACACCACCACCATATTGATAAGGTCACCACCCAGCAGTCCCGACAAGCACATCCTTACCACGTGATATGTATGCAAAACCGATGTGCACATAAAACGCCCACGTTTGATTTTAACATGAGGCAAATTTCTGGTCCAGTTGGCAAGTGGATTAAGAGGTTATGCCAACAATTACCAGTTAGCTAAAATTCATATGTCTGATTAATTAAATCTTATTATATCGAAGTGATAAATTATATTTAATACAGCAAACTATATTATACAAGGCACAGTAAGTTGAGTTAAGCCTAGTAAGGCATTAAAACTAAATGATGTTGAAAGGGGATTTTTCCTGTCTTTGCATTTTCACATTTACGTACGTAGTAGGTTGAAAGTCGGCACAAATTTCATTGAACCATGATATTACGAATCCTTTCAACTATGAACGCATGGGCCTATGCTGTATGAAATTGAGGGTTTTTACTGTAGTGGGTTAGCATAAGGATCCCTTTATTTTTTTTTTTAAGCACATCATTGAAACTGGTAAAATGATGTGATGCTGTATAAAATCTCACTACAATATATTACATCATATTACAGTTCCTGGCATTTTAAATTTTCTTATGTCAACCAGCTCTAAAAATAGTGCCAACAATTTTTTCAAAAATATGTCAGATCTTCTAAATTTATTCTGCTTTCTTTTCTCTAATCTTAGAAAAAAGCCATTATCTAAGTAATCACAGAATATCAACTATCTAATTATATATATTTTTTTCATTTTCCATTGAGGTACATCATTTAGATTTATTGACATAATAAGCGTGATTACATTTTTAGAACTATTGATTTTAAGTTCCTAGCAATTATTCCATTTTCGTCAGGGTTTAAATCCACAGACTAGGAAACAATGTCTGATTGATTTTTAGGGATATCTTAGAAAATAAAATAGCAATAAATTTTTTTTATTATTTATCAGATCAGTTTACCAAATTATAGAAAACAAGATTAAATTTCATAGTTACCTTCACTCCACTGAGGTGGGGAAAGGGTATTGCAATGAGTT
>JAOTQE010122082.1:0-12572 GCA_025631205.1 Nesometra sesokonis
TAAAGAGTTCCAAAGGGTGGCAGCAGAAAATGAAAAAGACCTTTGGCCATAGGATTTGGTGTTGGTACGAGGCACAAGTAAAAGGTTACGATTTGATGAGCGGAGGCGAGCATGAGGCGTAGTGTGTGACGCTGATCGTGGAAAAGAACGTTGTAGTGTGAAGCCAGGTTGAAACCCAGGACTATGGATTGGAAGGCAAGCATGTTAACCACCAAGCTACAGCACCATTGTGCGTCATTACTAATTACTGGTAAACTGTGCGTTAAATATTATATTAATATATGAATCGATAAATAAATTAGTTTAATACTGTTAATACTGAAAGCTGTTATTATTGTAGGTTTTGTCTGAGACTATTATAGTAGTCTCAGATTATGTATATAATATGGAATGCCATTGACGGGGGCGGGGGAGGGGGAGGGGCGTTGGAGCGACAATAATAAGTCCAACATGTGGCAAAATTAAATTTCCACAGCGAGCAAAATATACGTATTCCCCGAAAATAGTCATTCAATATAGGCCTAATTATTTAAATTCTCAACATAAAATTATGCTAGCCCATCTTAACATTTTAAAATTGATTTTATCATATATACGTATACATTTTTTGAGCCTTTAATTAGTAGCCTTATATATAATGGAATAAAATGTTCAGCAAACAATTCCCTTCAAAATGATACGTGACATGATAGTTTTCGTGACCGTGGACCATCTTCTTTTTCAAAATAACAGCACTTTCGCACGCGAGGTAGATGTGATAAAATTCTCAACAGATCACCTATATACATCATTTTAATAGAAATAACCGTTATCGCAGTGCAAACTACAATTACAAATGTATGTACGGTACTTTAATTGACTGATGGATTAAAATCGACGTTATCGATAGTAGCCACACAATTCGATTCCACTCGACTCCTTCGTTTACTGTCATTATACTGAAGAAAACTGAAATGATGAAAGAAAAAAATGAATAATGAAATACCAAATATTTTAGTTACTATATGCCTAAAAAAGTGTTGTCAGAAATTTAAGGTAACCGTCTTAGAGAATAAACAGGTTATTAGCTCCCAATCTATGAAACGCCCAGAGTGAATTTGGAGGTGATTTTTCGCTCGACGCAAATAGCATTCGGCTGCAAGTTTGCCAGTAGACGCGGCGATCATTTCGGCAAATTTAGCATTCGGCGACCAATCAAGATTACCAGTGGCTGTCCGTCCAAGCCTAGCCTAGATATTCTAGAAAATTCCTGACAAGTATACAATAATAATTCTGACCAAACGCTTCTTTACTGTCCATCTTGGAAGTTAAAGTCATGTGGAGAAAGATCCTTCAAGGTTGCTGCACCTAATTTGTGGAACGCTTTACCATTGTCTATTCGTCATTCACCCTCTGTTTCCGTTTTCAAACATCGTTTGAAAACTTACCTGTTTAATTTTTTCTGTTTCTTTTACCTTTTTCACTTGAAGCGCATAGAGACTTTAGTATTTTGCGCTATATAAATGTTTAACCATTAACCATTTACATTTAAAACAAGATTTTTTTTCCAGACACTGCTAAAAATCGCATGGGAATTACGTAGTCACCGAAGTATGAAGGGTCGCCGAATAACAAATAGTCACCCGATGGTATTTTGGCCGTAAAATGCTGAAGTAACCGCTAATGGTTAATGGGGCGAAATTATTGAGTCGCCGAATGAAAATGACGCCGCATAATGTTAAATGGCCCTAATAGAATTGGTCGCCAATAAGGTGAATGCTAAAGTCGCCGCCGAAGTCACTTTGGGCGTTCCATACCGGTCGAGTAAGGATGTCCCTTTAAATCACCAGCATCTACTGGCTTTTACACAAAATATGCCTATATCCCTATATAGGCTATTTTTATAATTCAAATTTAGCCAAACCTTAACAACAAATGTTAAAGCTGTCGCTTAAAAGTAATTTTATTTACCAGATTAAGAGAATTGGCAGAAGACTGAAAGTGCCGCACAGCCAAAAGACGAACGTTGGCATACTGTAGACGGTCGCTGAATAAATATTGTTGAGAATTAGAGGCGAGATGAAACCGGCAAAAGAATCCAGCATTCCCAAGAAGCCGAAAACGGCACCTGAAATTAATAGTTCCGTAAGTAATCATTAAAATATTAAAAAAAAATACTGGCGGTTAAAACATGCTTGCCTATCAATCCCAGGGTACCGGTTTCGATCCAGTGGTGGCGCAATGATTTGCCCGACGGAGGGGGGGGGGAGCATGGTACCCGACAGGGGGGCCATGGTCCCCGACAGGGTGGGTGGGCGTGGTTGCCCGTTTGGTTTTGATGAGCAAAAGAAAAACAAAAAACAAAAAAACCCATTATTTTCCCGTTTTTGGCCAATTTTATGTCTATTTTGCCTTGAGACTCTATTGTATAAGGCGCTATATAAATCTAATTACACTACACTACACTACACTATTTTTTCTATTTTTGGGGGTCACTTATACAATATTTTTATTTTGCTTTTCCCCGAGGAAAATGGTCAATCTTCCTCGACGGGGGCGCCAGCGTCCACCAAATACTGGTATCCCTAAAAATAATTTTAGTAGAAATTATGACTTTCATAGATAGGTGTTGGGATCCACTGCGGGACAAATACTAGCAACTTTCAAATTGAATTTGTTGATCCTATGTTCGTTTTTTGGCAAAATTAACGCATTGTTGCTGATCACAAAATATCACTAACAGTTGTAACGTATGGTCAAATTAGTTTAGTCCCACCTGTACGCATTCGCAATATTTTAGAATGTCCACGAGTATGCAATACAGAATGGAAACAAGCAATACAAGCAGTGCAAACACAAATACGTTACGACGACCGGTTTAGTTAGAACAAAGTGAGATGCAATATAGGCTATTTTGGTAAGTATTAATTAGTTTTGACATGTTGTGCGTGTCTATTTACCAATAAGTTCAAATTTCTTGTTTTTATTCAGCATATGATATGTTTGGTACTCATATGATATGTTCAGTACTCTTTTAAAATAGAAAGATGATACAATACATCACCAATGAGCAGGCCTGAATGAGCAATTAACGTTTTACCGCATTGCCCCTTCTTCCCGAACCTTTTAAATAAAACATGTTTATAAAGGTTAATTGCATTCATGTTTTAAATAGGATAGTAATTTAACAATTTTAGAGCACTCCATACCCCTTTATATTTTATCCCTAGGCAAGTCAATCGGACATCGACGGATTCGACGCTCACATTAGTTAATAGTGAGGTTTCGCAATATTACGAAATACTAAAACAAAAACGTTATAAATTCATAAAACATTTGAATAGAACACACTAAATACCGGTATCTGTCACAGTTGGTCAATATTTTAGCCGATCATCAATGATTTGCAGTTGGAAATTTTGATTTACTCTGAGACTACTATTTCCCCAAGATTTACTTTTTGAAAACATTTAGCTACTTTGGAAAATGTGTGACGAATCCGTTTTTGTTATCGTATTTCGGAATATTAACAAACCTCAGAATGCTAAACGCGCGGGTTTTGCGTCTACGCGTGTATAACAGTGTGTTTTTTACGACTGTATTATTATCCTTGACCGCGGTCAGTACACGTATAATATGCCCATTGCCTTTTAAGAGTAGCATTAATTCTGGTAAATCTATTACTAGGTTAGTCCATGGTAGTCCCAAAACTAATATTGGTAACAAACCGCACCAAATAAAATCCAAACAAATCAGAAAGTCAGTTACTCTTTTACAATTAGAAGCGGCGGAATAGTATAGGCACACAGTGTTTTTCTTAGAATAAATTCGTGACAGACAGACATGAAATAAAATATTAAATGTAGAGACTCTTTCCGCGTTTACAAATATGAATTTCTCTTGAGTCTTTACCTTGTTCTTCGGGAGAGGACATCTTAGAGAGAATCGATCTGCATGATGGTCCAAACAATGCTTTTAAAAATCCAATACCGGCTCCTGAAAGATAAGTATTACAATATAAAACATCATTCTGTTATAAGCGTTGCAACGCGTTGCTGCTACCAGGGGCGGATTTAGAGGGGGCACCTCTTTTATTACGTGCGCCGCCTCTAAAATGTTTCTTGGGGAATAGAACAGGCCTGTATGCAAACTTCATAAAACTACGCCTTAAGATAGTCGAAATAAACGCAAATAACAGTTTTTTTTCTTGTTAAATTTGAAACCCTGGACACGCCCACTAAGCCGTCAAGCTTGTACCCCCTCTTTCACACGATCCTCGATCTGCCCCTGGCTGCTGACGGGGTGAAATTGAAAGATATTTACTTCAGAAATGTTAGTATAATTTTAATTCGTGCCTATCGTATAAGATGAGACCCAAATGCTAACAGAAGCTTGATATCAATTATAAACATTTATTTTAACTGAAATTCATACAATAGGGTGTGTTTACATGTCTTGTCTTGACAACTGAATTTTGTACCGTATGTTACACACATCTGAGGCGAACAATAATATGAGCCAATCTGATCAGGGAATCTAGTTTGAGAAGCTATTGAAATCAACAAAGGCTTAGTCTGAATTTGTATCAAGAAAAGTCAATTATTTAAAGAAAAGAAATTGTTGTAAATAATAATGTGACATTTATATAGCGCTTATTGCCAAGGCCTCTAAGGCGCTTCACAATTATTACCCCCGGTCGTTGGAACAAACGCCTATGGAATACAATCCATTCCATAATGTTGCAGCTGAAGTCAGCGCATATGGCATTTGTACCTCCCAGTTACCCATTTATACTCCTGGGTGGAGAGAGGCAACGTGAATAAAGTGTCTTGTCAAGGAACACAAACAGCCGACCAGAGTGAGCATCGAAGCACCGACCTCGTGATTGGAAATCTGAAACGCAACCGGTGCGACAACTGCTTCCACATTGCTTGTCAAAATCGGACCCATGAACTTGGGTTTGGAATACAAGCATCCATTGGTATGTCCGAAAGGTCCACTAATCAACTTCATTTAAGAAAGTATAATGCATACTCAAAGCAATGAGATACACGCCATCGTGACAGCATTCGTTGGTATGTCTTACCGATAAACGCCATGACTGCTGTCTGAGCTGCGGCACTAACATATTGGAACAAAATTGCAGAACACATTCCAATATGAATCAGCCAGTAATCATTTAACCATCTCTTGAGTAATGTAGCACACAAAACTAATCCTGTTAGAAGAACAAGTTCGAGAAGATTATGATAACATGAATAGATAGATACAGAAAAACTGTATTTCTGAAGTAAGACTCGGGATTAGTGGGTTTTTTTAATTATACTAGCAGACATACCTGAGCGTCTAGTTGCTTATTGTTTTCTAAGATTCCTCTCCCATACCACTCTTGACTTACTCAGTCTATCATCCCCCACCCCACCCCTCCCTCCAATCCGCCTCGCTCCCTCGATTGCTTGAATTTCCTTACTTACAGCTAATTTACAAACTTGGCATCTCTGAAGTACTGTAACTAATTTGGAACCAGGACCGCCTGTTAGAGAGCCCTTCCCATGATAAGTATTCGTTGATATTCCCCAACACAATTGTTTGATGATTTGAAAGACGTTCAAGCATCTCTTTTCCTCATCCGGTCGGTCGGTTGGGTGGTCCCATATTATTTTAACGGCTAGATAGTGAAATTCCATAGATAGAATACATAGCCTCAAAGTGCAATTCCATAGAAGCTCCAACTATTGAAGACATGTCCAGAATCCACCCAATCAAACCGCGTTACGTTTTAACTTGCGCCCCCAATTTTTCATAAAATTTTTGATTTATTATTATTATTATAAATAAATAAATAAATAAATAAATAAATTATTATTATTATTGTTAATTTTATTGTTATTTTTATTGTAATTGTAATTGTTGTTTTTGTTATTGTTATTGTTGTTATTATTATTATTATTATTATTGTTATTGTTATTGTTGTTATTGTTGTTATTGTTATTTTTATTGTTATTGTTATTGTTATTGTTATTATTTAATTTGCATGTTTGTGACGAAGGCTGACGACCATCAATAGTATGCACCTACATTGGATTGCAATTCTACAGTGTTAACTAGCCGTATGAATGATAAATCTATGGGTGGTCTCGGTTACGTTTAATTTGCAATTCATTCAAGTTTACCGTCTGATTGATTTGAAATTTAGCAGGCAGTTTCCCAGTGTAATGTTTCGGCCATCCCAGTAGTTAGTTGGCCAATCAGTATGTCTGTCCGTCCCTTTATGTTCGATTTTCATTACATTTTAAATGCTATTTTTCAAGTTCTAATAGTGTTATTAGTTTGAAGTTTAGCAGGCAGTTTATTAGTAATTATTTTTGGGAATCCCAGTAGTTAGTTGGCCAATAAATCTGTCTGTCGTTCTCTTTTGAGATCGATTTCCATTACATTTTATACGCTTGTAACATAGTAGGCTCTCTACCTTATACATAACCCTAAGGCTATTCACCCCACTTCCTCTCCTGGGTCCACTCTACTCTGTACACATTCCTGAGGTTGGATTTCGGAGGAAAGTCATCAGGATGTGGTAACATTTATAGTTAAGGTGTGTTCCCTAATTATAGAGTATTCACCTTTACTTCCTGTCCCCATCATATAAAGTAGATATGTAGGTAAGTTTAGTTAGTTTTGAGTTTTGATTTTTGTGACATCAACATCAGTCCAAATCATTGTACTCGCTCATATTTTTATTTTATTAAATATTATTTGTTGAAATATACTTTGGAGTTTTTGTATTATTGAGTCTTGCCCTCGACCACGGATACCAGTACATGGTGGCTAGCGGTGGTCCAAAGCTACAAAGCACCTTATACATCGTAATTTGAAAGATTATTGTCACTACGAAGAAAAGAAGACAAAAAAAATAGTACATCAATAAGTCGAGAACCAAGACGAATTGAAAAAAAAGTTGTGTTTCGAGAAAAAATAGTCAGATAAATTACAAAGGGATACAATGCTATTTTTCAAGTTTTAGTGCAAATAATTTGAAGTTTAGGAGGCAGTTTATTAGTAATGTGTATTTGTCATTCAGTTGGTTAGTTGGCGTTGTCGTTGTTGCTGTTGCTCGGAATTCGCTTCCCAATTGGCTATAAAGAACCAAAAGGTACCCTGTTTGGAAAACAGGATTTCTTGCCGCAAACAGTTTGGAGTCGGTTTCCATTACATTTGGTATACACGCTATTTTAAAGTTCTAATGGTCCAATTGGTTTGCAATTTGGTATTCAGTTTCTTGGTAATGTCTGTTGGTCATACCTACTGTTAATTGGTCATCGGTCGGTCAGTCCGTGGCTTAGTTGAGGAAAGTACGAATCGTATCAGAAGTTTGTTTTTGTTAAAATGTTAAAACCAAATGTAATGTGGTTTGAGAGTGCCTTTGAACAATTATACCTCAGTCATTCATTTTAAGAAAAGTCTGAACTTACCGTAGGGCTTAACTTACCGACAGAGGGACTAAACACAAGTACACCTGTGTAGAGGGACATAAGCGTGTATGAGAAACAAAATGGTTGGTCAAGAAAATGAAGGCTTAACAATCCAAAGACAGCGGTTGACACGGTAAAAATAACGGCAATGACGTAAACAAAATTAATAACGGCGAATGTCTTTTTGTATTCCCGATCTTTTTCAGTCAATAAACTAGTTATGTTGTTTATAGTTGTCTTCAGATTATTTTTAAAACTGCTCTTTGTGATAGTTTCTGGTAGTAAACATGTCATTGTTGGGTATATGGTTGCTATAAATGTAAATACTGCCGCAATGGTGTAAACAAAATGAAAACTCATGATATCGAGTAAAAGGCCTCCAAATATCTGGGCACTACTCATTGAGATCAAAAACACACAATCAGTCACAATTATACGTTTTGTTCTGTTTTCCTTAGTAGTTACATCGGATATATACATAAAACACGCAGCCATGATTAAAGACGTTCCGCCAGTCATCCCTCTTACAAATGCGGATGCTATGAGGATTTCTAACGGGAGTTCAAAGGCAGCAACAAAAGCCAATGCGATTAAATTGAATACAGCTCCAGCACACGGGATGATAATAGCGGGTTTCCTGCCAACGGAGTCGCTCCAAGACCCGATGATCACCGTCATAAAGATCGCTGGCAGTGTGTAAGCAACGGTAAAATACATGGTCCAATCAGAAGCATCCGATTGGATCTCAGTTTGCAACTTATAATCAGCGCTTGACTCATTTATCAAACAAGTTCCATTTTCGGCATTGTTTGGTAGAGTGTAGTTATGGAGAACAGCCATTCTTTCTTGAAGAAATTCCGACTGTGTTCCATAATAGATGCCATCCCCAAACATAAAGCATGCAAGAATGGGCTCTATTGTTACAAGACGCGTGTTCCTGGTACCAGACAAAGGACGATAACCGATAGATGTTTGCGCGTTTCCAATTTCCTTTTTTGATACCATGGTGATGATCCGTACGTTGGATTATTCACCGGTACAAAATCTAAGGATAAAGAAGGAATTTATTATTTTTATCAACGAATATTATATAATGCATTATAATTGTTAGTAATACCACATGTACACACAATGTACCTTTCTCTAAGATTTGTTCCAACTGGAAATACACCTAGAACAACTGTCTACATCTCTCTGCTTCACTCGTTTCCAGGACTTTGGCTGTCTTTTCCTGACTATCTTAATAATTCTTTAATTATCAACCCTTTCTCTGTTTTCCTAAACAATCTAAAAATCCATCTGTTCTCTCCTTAATTATATCACCCTCTAGTTAAACTATTCAACTGCCTTTAATTATACAATTGTGTGTGTGTGTGTGTGGGGTGTGTGTGTGTGTGTGTGTGTGAATGAGAGTTTTTATTTTGTTTGCATCATTTTTATAATTATTTAAGTTTTACTTTTATAATTCATCTTTATAATACAGTAACAAAATTAATGTATCTATTTAATATTGTATATACAGGCTTATATTTATATTTATGTTAACTGATTTGATGAGGGATACAGACTTAAGTTATAATGATTTAGTTCACTTTTGTGTCCCTGCCCATCAGATCAGTAGTCCTGTTTCAACGTATTGTGTGTTATGTTGCATTTTTGGCAATAAAAGAATAAGAATAAGAATTCTTAATCCTGAATGATTTTTAATTTCTCGTGCGCAAATAAAAAAAAAACCACTTCCGAAACCGGAAAAAGTTGATGGTCTAAATTAATTGTTTAAATTATGTTTATTTCCCACAAGGACACCACGATTAATTCAAATTAATAAGACAAAAATACTATTTTTATAAAAAGTTAAACATATTCCTAATCGTTAACTACACACACCACGTTTATGATAAAATATCGGGTTCAAGAAGCCGGAATCTCAGTTTTGTGTATTTCTTTTACTAGGAAAACGAAAATGGCTATAGTACAATTGTATCATTGATAGCGTTGACTGTGGAGAAGTAAACCTGTATGAGTGAATGGAATAAGGAGAAAGATCAAGTAGGTGATTACAAGAAGAGAAGAGGGACGCATGCATTGATAAAAATATGGGGTAAATGTACATTAATTAAAACTGCTATTGATCGATTGGATAAGAAGTTGATAATCCCGAATTATCAATGAGAGATCGATACCAAACAGAAAGTTTGGCATTGAGTCCTTTGTGTCAGGCACGTTCAAAGACCTTGCATTTAACTAAGAAGGCCTAGGCCTAATTCTACTTTCCTCAAACGATTCGAGGGATGAGGGCCGAGTATATGTTATGGTACCGTACCAAATAAGATCGCTGGTGGATCTGGCGCTGCGAAAACCGTGTATATACGATTGGAAAGCACAAATTTATTATAAGAAAAGAAGCCCTTATTTACAATATACAAGGTATATTCAATAATAAAATAAAGTATAATGTTTTTGTATATAGGCCTACACATGTTTAGACTTAATAATATACAATCAAAAAAAATATCTGAATTACTAAAAGTGATACTAAAAATCTTAAATCTTAATATTATATTAAAATATACAGAACTACTAAAATAATTGTTAATCTAAAATATTCGTAATGATGAGTAACGATGAGGAGTAACCATGATAGATTCGATGGTATTAATTATATAATGACAATTCGGGATAATATGATGAAAGTGAATAAGCCATTTCACGGTTTCAACTGCGCATGTACAGATTAAGGTCAAGTCATAAAACGACGCGCAGCAATATTCATGTCAATAAGAGCCGCGCGTCGTTGAATTACTTGACCTTGGTAACGAACATGCGCAGTTGAAATCGTGAAATGGCTTAATGTCAATTTTAATCGGATAAGGGACAATATGAGCACATTTTCACGATGAAAGAAAAATTGCAGAGATGGAGTTTAGGAGTTTATAAGGACCGGGGACCCAACGATGGCTAGATTACCATCATAGCCTATTGCAGGTCTAGTGTACGGTTCTTGTTAATTTCAAGGTTGAGAAAATTTTCCTGTTATGTAAACATTAATGCAAAAGAGTGAAATGTTTAATCTTCGATCAGAATGGACAATTTATACTCCTAGAGAGTGATACGGTACTCTTACGGGTGTGTACTAGCTTGAAAGCTTGATTAGATTTTTTTTCTACAAAAAAGTAACTCTGTACAATTTCACTACTTAACGAGTAGGTTCACTCACGGTTTTAAAGTGGTCACTAAAGTGGTCACTAAAGTGGTCACTAAAGTGGTCACTAAAGTGGTCACTAAAGTGGTCACTAAAACTTAAAAGTTGTCGAGTCATCACTATGGAGTAAAATCCACTCTAAACGAGAAATACCAGCCACATTTCGTTCCTTACTTTTGAGTATTATTCACCATACTTTATTATGACAGATCATTGACAATGCAATAAAACTTTTGCATAATGCAGGTACTTGTTTTAACGTCGGTCGTGTTTCAATTGTAGGCTGATGTATTGAGAAAACTCTAACAATTTAAAAAGAAATAGGTACTTACATTGATTTCAAATGGCCAAACGCATGATGACCATTTGAGAGCCTAGACTTCACTTCATGAAGGGCGAATATCTATTCCTATAATTATTTACTCTTCAATTATAATCAATATAACGTTATAGGCCTTATATAACTAAGCCTAAGTTTATGCTCAAATGTGACGTTTTGAAAGAAGCTTGTCTTGGTTATAAAATCTTTTATAGGCCAATGATTTTGAGTCAGGATCATGGGGTTGGAAAGCAGTGAGCTTAACCACTAAGCACTCAGTCAAGCTATTTCCCTATATAAAGCCTACGTAGGCCTACGTTGATGGTTGTTTTGGAATGAATAACTATTTTCGTGTATACCAAACAAAAAGCCTTGAATCTACATGTGCAATATTAGTATTAGATTATTTACAGATAATGGAGTTTAAAGTGTTGACAATAAGGTCAACAAAACGTTAAACATATTTCACTATATTTTTGTTATGAGTTGTTGTAGCATGACCTTCGTATTGTAGGCCAATATAAGTTGAATACAGACTTTGAATTTACTGAATAGAGTAGTTGGTTTACATCCTAAATATAGGGCTACTGTGCCTTTTTGTCTTAGGCCCTATTGAATTTTAGCTAAAATTGAAACCAACTTTAAACTCACAATTAATAATTAAGTATTTACTATTCATATTCCAATAAGGCCTACTAGATAAAAGGGTTTACCGATAAAAGCAGTAACCCTAAATTTTCCGAGCTGACGATTATAGAGCTGAAGCGTGTACACCAGTGTTTTCAATGGCATGTGATACGCCCTATGGAACGCTAATTTGTCACAGGTTTCCTTGCAATTTGTCGGTCCCATTGTAGAGATATATAGACAAGCAATTTGATGGAAGTACCTTGCCCAGGGGAACAAGGAAACTGTCAAGTGCTCTTTTGTCACAGCTATGGCCCACTGATCCTTTTATATCTCGTAAACATCAAATAATAAAATGAATATCAAACTGTTTAGACTTTAAGCAGCAAATACTAACGAATATGGCCTACCTTAAAATGCCCACAATAAAATTAAAGTTCTTGACAACAATCTAAATCCATTCCTTAAAATACTTGAAACCTACAGCTTTCGTTTCCGATTTAAACCACAACTGTTTAGCATGAGGGGCAGCATGATGAATCTCTGCTGACGCCCTCAACTACTGCCAGAAGTTAATCCAAATAATTCTGACAGCGTCTACTGGAGCAGTTTATTCTTCAACTTACGGGTTGGTTATAAATTATAGGCCTATCGTCTGGTTAGCTTTAACTATTATTGCAATGGTTAAACATGTTTTGTATTTGTTCATAACTATTTATAGGCAACTAAACCATCTCCATACATAAATCAGGAATGTCTCTCGTGAGGTTTATTTAATTTATATATTCACGGTCTTCAAAATTCGTGTAGTATGTCAGTGTTTCCAGTTTATTTCAATAATAATAATAAGAAGAAGAAGAAGAAGAAGAATGGTAATAATAATAGTAATAATAATAATAGTAATAATATTAATAATAAAATTATTATTAATAATAATAATATTAATAATAATAATAATAATAGTAATAATAATAAT
>JAOTQE010122093.1:0-12570 GCA_025631205.1 Nesometra sesokonis
TTTCGATAAGTAAAATACAAACATTAATATTGACAAGAATTTATTCCGTAACACGCCCCGAGGACATTTTCGGACATCCAAAGACCAAATTTTCCCGGGGAAGCATGCCACAGGACTCCCCTAAAACTGTGAATCTCTACCGCCCCCCCCCCCCTTTCCAAATGTCTGGATCCGTCCCTGGTATTTGGTAGTTATTAATATCATGAAAATTGCATGCAGGTAAAAAGTTGGTACAGAAGAATTTAGAAGGACCGTATGGACTTCTGTAGAGAAGATGTGAAATAATTTTGGTAGATCTTCTTAGTTTGTCCAAAGACGCCGCAGCACTCATGGGGATACATATTTCTATGTTGTTGTTGATCCTTCCATTATACCACCGGGGCTAAAATAACTCTGATTCCCTATTCGACGGGCGTATAGTGGTTGTAGAATGTGTATTGAAGTTCCTGAATGAAATAGCTAAGACCAATGGGAATTACACTTAAAGTCAGATTTGTTGACTTCACCCAATGCAAACTGTACTGTTTACTCTTCGCTAGGACTTGCGTGACTGTAGGCCTACGGTACTAGCAAGGGGCTATTATCCTTAATAGCTGCTAACGTTATTAGGACTTGGGAGTCAGTAGTAAACACTAATAATAATTAGACATTTATATTGCGCCAATTCAAATTCAAATTTGAGTGAGCAGAGTGGACTAGATGTTGCAGTCAATTAACTTGCTACTCCCCCAAGGGCCACGTCATGTCCTTTACAGCTACAATAGCGCACATCCTTCTGTCCATGACACGGGTGCTCGTGTATAGACCACTAAATTGGGGTAACCCCCTTCTCTTCTCGAACGATGTACTGGGTTCTTTTCATGAGCCGTTTGTGTAGCCTACAGTACTGTTTATAGTCCTTATCAGAGAAGACTTGTTCCACCACCAGAACCATGGTGAGGGTGGGCCTCGAATCTATGCTGTTGCTATGGATCACGGTTTTCCTGCCTTAGCCGTTCGGCCATAGGCGTACAACTCGCACAAAAAGAAGAAATTTATAGAAATACGTACCCAAAAATATAATTTTTTTATAACCAACAATAGCCTAAACAAACACCATTAACTAGCATTAATTCGACAGTAAACAAAGATAAATGCATGGAATTTAATTAAATGAAATAAAAGAACCTGACCAGTTTTAACAATCAGACAGGTACGTTACGTTACTGGACATCTTAAAATAATTTACAATGTTATTTAGTATATGTTTAATAAGGGGGAGTGTGTTAAACAGTTTATAATCAGACTGGATATAGTGCCCTCATCGTATCCACTGAGTAAAAATGCAGTGGTGAGCATCATTCAAAATAGAAATAAACAATTCCGATAACGACATTAGTTCACCATGTACAGTTGAACGTCCCTGTGGGAACACCCCGTAAGCAGACACCTCTCATAACAGACACGAATTCAAATACCCGTTTGCCCTTCCCATCTAATCAGTGCTTTTTAGTACCTCTCGTATGCGCACACCTTCCGTAAGCGGACGCGAACACTTTTGTCTTAAAATTTAGATTTTTGTATATTAATTTACCTCCCATAATCGGATCTGTTTTGGCTAAAAATCATATTTCTGAACCAATCTTCGAAAAAAACATATATAGGCCTAATAAAGTATAGAATGCGGTGTCTTGAAATTTAAGAGGCAATTTCTGTTGAGAATGCCGTGAAATATGAGACTTAATAATGATACATAATTTTACAACGTTGGTCCTCTATCGGCCGAAATTCTCGTAAGCGGACAACTTCCATAAGCGGACACAATTCCCAGACTCGAGGGTGTCCGCTTACGGGAGGTTCAACTGTATCACAATTTATTTTATTACTTTAAATTGTTTGCATTTAATATATTTTGCGATTTATGACATCAAAGTAAATCAATGAAGTGAAATATTGCCGGTTTGTTGATTGCAAAGAGTTGGGATTACTCGGGATTAATCGGGAGATCCGGATTAGTCTAGATGGTAACAGCCGTCACGATTTCTTTATTAATAATAAATATAAGTCAATGGAATGTTAATTCTTGATTACGTCTAGATTAAGAACAAGGTTAATAATTTGAACGTTTGATCACTAAGCATAGTTTTATAGTAGCCCGTTGCCGGGGTGCTCGAGGTGGGTATAAAATATCTAGTTTGGCAAACGCCCATTCCTGTATATTTATCTTAATATATGTAGGGCGCTTATAGCACCCTTTATTAAAGTAAGACTGTTCTATTAATTGTATCCCTTTTTTGGTATTGTTAAGATAAATAAAACCCCTGTGTTGGCATGTTACCCCAGTTAAATTTTAAGTTATCATTATTGGCAAAAATTTTCCGTTCTGAATTTTGAAACGCGACAAGCATGCGTCTTGACCACTGACGATAAACGCCCAAATTGATACAACGATGCTTTATAATGATTTTTCAATCACTGTATATTCTGGATTGCCGTCCCATATTTCTTTTATTTATTTACTTCCTTCAATCTATAATTGTTGTATTATTAATTTAAACATCTACTAAACTATTTTTTTTCTATAATTTCTCATTTTCTTGACACATAACTACAGTACAGAATATCATCTCAATTACGAATAAGTAATACACTTATACCTTAATGTATATGCCTTTAACATTTTTCAAACTATACCCTCGTCTGTAGGCCTATATTATATTTATTTTAAGTGTTTAATGAAGCGCGCCACCAACGGATGATAAAGTTTTAGTGGTGTGAGGTTTAAACATCAGAAAGGTATGACGATCCACCTGCTATGGAACGCAATGGGTGCCTTTTAATCGTCTTTCACGAATTAAACCGAATGACCGTCTTGAACCAAGACTACCTCGTATCACTCAAGTAAAAATTAAGTCTGATCCCGGGACTATTCTGCTGTTACCATAGGATACTTTCTTCGCAAATACTTCTATGAATGAATACGTCTTGTAGTCTTGCCCCAAGTCTGTATATAAGTGTTTTGAAATGCGCCACCAGTTGGATGATAAAGTTTTAGTGGTGTGAGGTTTGTAGTTAATAATATTTTAGATTTAAAAACCGGAAAGGTATGGCAATCCACCTGCTATGAAACGCAATGAGTGCATTTTGATTGTCTTTTCAAGAATTAAACAGAATCACCGTCTTGAACCAAGACTAGTCTTGTCGAACTCATGAACGTGACCCTTATATGATCGATTCTTTACAATCGTTATGTACATCGTGTACAATACAAGCTTACGAAAACCAAATGCCGCATTACAATAATTGAAATAAATCTAAGTTTTCATCCCCGAGCCATGTTATAATAATAATAATATTAATATTAATAATAATAATAATAATAATAATAATAGTAATAGTAATAGTAATAGTAATGGTAATAGTGGGAGTAGTAGTAATAGCAATAGTACTAGTAATAATAATGATAATAATGTTAATAATAATGACAATAATGATAATAATAATATAAGGTATATATAGCCAAACCAAAAATATGCCTATCATTAAGATCATAAAAAGGTAATGAACACATTGCGGTGTCACAAAGCCTAGTATAAACTTGTGTCTACATGGCGTAACTTACAGAATTCCCACTCATTGTGTAATAATCCTAGCGGCCCACATTATGCCAAAAACGTCAAGCATTGCTTTTGTCAAGGTCTACCAAGATTACTACTGTTTATTTCAAATATTTTACAGACATCGACAATTTTTATATTATTAACCGAACCAAATCGGAAAGTTTCTACAGCAATGAGGGCAATTAAAAATAAAGCAATAATAAAATTAATTTTAACAACTGCCTCGTGAACTTAACGGTAGTAATGAACACGATAAGGCCTGTGAGCACTTTCTGCAACGGATTTAAGGGGGAGGGGATTAAAAGACTTAAGCCTTCCAAAAAAGCAGGTTTTTTTGCTTTCCAAAACCAAAATAGGGGTTTTTAAGCCCCTATTTAGGTGATTTAGGTGGGGGAGCTTAAAAGCTCCCCCACCTAAATCACAATCGTGGACCTGGGACCGCCTCCCGAGATTAGTCCAGCATTGGATCACCTTATCCTCTCAAGTATCATGTTATTCTAACATGCGTTATTCATTTTTATGAAGGTTAGCAAACTTAATTCGCACAGTGCCAAGGGTACACCCAGTATCGTGAATTGGGGTGGGAGAAGATGGGGTAACTTTTTGGTGTACCGGGCGGAATGTGTCCCATATATAAAAAGGAGCATTTGCACCGATGTGCGTTGGGTTCCTAGTTTTGCGAACATTGCTTTAAATCAAATCAACTACTGTTAATTTAAGGGGTTATGCCCCATTAAATATCTGAGGGGATTAATTATCTTAGGCCCTAATTCCCCCTCTTCCCACTTTAAATTCTTCCGTGGCACACCAGCATCGAGTGGTGAACCATTATACGGTTAATCCTTTGAGATAAGACTTGAACATTTTAATGAGCGTTATTCTTTGATGCACGATAACTTTATTCAGATTCTCATGGATCCGCTGCTTGTTCCTCATGTGATAGGCAATTAATACCACTGTCTACTAATCTTTTCATGTTATGTGAAATTGTATGTTTTATGTTTAGCATTTCTTTAAACACAGAAAACATTAAGAAGAGAAATTCGTTTAATCTTCGACTTCGTGACATTTTGTATGTCATCTTAATTTGATCCGAATATCCATAAGTAGTTTTATAAAACGTGTTGGAATTTCTGAAATATTGTAATTTAAACAAAGATGTAAATAAATACTGACATTTACCATTGAACTTTTGTACAACATTTATCAACTCCATTAGGCCTAGTTGATATTGTTTATCGAACATTATCAACTGTTACCGGTAAAATTTTGTAAGTTGTTAATTATTAGGCCTACACTCTGAAACAGATTTTTAGGTTATAACAACAGTTTCAAACACAACCTGCTATTTAAACACTAAACTTCTTTTAAACACGTCTTATGACTAAACACTTGCGTTATCTAAACAGCAAATGCGTTAGTGTATAGATATTAAATATGCCTATTTGGTGTTTAGGTATGGGGAATTTGGTGTTTTATACATTTAAATAATTTAGTGTTTTTATAAACTTAAGCATTTTATGTTTAGCTGTCGAATATTTTGGTGTTTAGATTTTCAAACATCTAGTGTTCATATTAAGCATTTTGTTTAGCTATCGAGTATTTAAATTTGAAACATGTGGGGTTTAAATATAAAGCATTTGTTGTTCAGCTATCGGACATTTGGTGTTTTAAAACATTTATATTAAACATTTTGTGTTTAGCTATCGAACATTTGGTGTTTAGATTAAAACCATTTAGTGTTATATATTAAACATTTGTTGTTTAACTATCGAACATTTGGTGTTTAGATTAAAACCAAATAGTGTTTATATATTAAACATTTGGTGTTTAGCTATCGAATATTTAGTGTTGAGATTTAAACCATGTAGTATTTATATATTAATGGTGTTTAGCTCTCGAATATTTGATGTTTAGATTTGAAACATGGGGTGTTTAAGTATTAAAAACTTGGTTTTCAGGTATCAGACAGTTGGTATTTATTTTGAAAAAATTACCGTATATTAAGTGTTTAGCTATCGAACAGTGCTGTTTAGATTTAAAGTATTTAGTGTTTATATTATTAAGCATTTGGTGTTTAGCTGTGGCACATTTTATGTTAGATATAAACATTTAGTGTTTATATATTAAACATTTGATGTTTAGTACAAATACTTGGTGTTTAGATTAGACACATTTAATATTTATATATTAAATATTTGGTGTTTATATATTAAACATGTTATGGTAGGTATAACAATATGTAGTGTTTATATATTACAATTTTGGTGTTTAGCTATCAAAAATGTGTTTAAATTTATAACATTTAGTGTTTATATAATATTAAACATTTGATGTTTAGCTATCGGACATTTGGTGTTTGATTTTGATACATTTATACTAAACATTTTGCTTAGTTTTTCTGAATATTTGATGCCAGATTTTAAACTAGCGTTTTTATATTGAACATTTGGTGTTTAGCTAGCGGAAATTTCGTACAGTATTTATATTTAAAACAATAAAATTTAACCTATATATTAAATGTTTGGTGTTTAGCTATTGAAAATTTGGTGTTTAGATTCAAAACATTAGTGTCTAGGTCTATTATTAAATTATCTGGTGTTTAGCTATCGAATATTTGGTGTTTAGTTGAAACATTAAGGGTTAAATATCAAACATTTGGTGTTTAGATATCGAATATTGGTCTTTAGCCATAAGTTAAGGTCATCAAATGGCATACACATCAATTTCGATGTTTTTTGTTCCACTAAAGATTAGCAATAATAATTATCTGGATAACTTAAAATAAAACTCATAACAACAAAACATATTATAGCTAGGCTGTATCTCAACAAGAACGAAATTTGAATACAATGCCTTCTGTAGTTCTAAGTTTAACGTTTTGACAAACCAATCAAATTTACTAGTAATTCGCGTCCCAATTGGCTTAGAAACCAAAAGGTACTGGGTGTGGAAACAGGTGAAGAGAGACTATATAATGTGGCTGTAGAGGTCGCCTAGACGAAGTCTAACTTCGGCTTGAAATGTTAGAGAAGATTTGAAAATATTATTTAAAGAAGTCTTCGACTGTCCACATTAAATACCTTTATATGTAAGGGGCTATATGTTGTAAATGTGTTTGTTTTATTTGTATGATTAGGACTAGGTTTAAAAGTGTTAATTCATCATAAAAAATATATAAGTTTACAAAAACGAAGTAAAAGATTGAAAGAAGAAAAAGGAAATAAATCATGGAACGGCTCAAAAAGGTTTCCAAAAATAAATATAAAGTATGTTTTTATACATAATTTTGGGACACTAATCATCAGAGGCTAAATGTCCAATGAGCCTATCACGTTTCATAAATTTGAATTCAAATCAGTATCTCAAAATTTACCTGATTGACAGTTTCGGACACCTTGTCCGGTGTCCTTCTTCAGAGTGACCACTCTCTTTTTAAGCACTCTGAAGAAGGACACCGGGACAAGGTGTTCGAAACTGTCAGTCAGGTCAGTATATTTGATTGGTTTGTCAAAAAAAATGTCATATCTTCAAACCAGATGAACATTTTTAGTTATATATGATGCATCCTGTTATTTCAGACAGACCGACTATAACACAACTGAAAAATGAAACTCGTGATACACAAATCAGAAAAATCAAAATAGAGTGGCCGAAAAACCGACCGACCGAACAACCAAGGGGCTAACAACCAACATAGCAATACACAGAATTACTATGACGAAACATTAGGTGTACGTTTCAATTAGAAAGTTTAGTAAATTCTTATCACAAGGGATAAGCGATAAGTGGATTAATTTCTACATGATTGCTTAGCTGTACAATATATTTTCTACAGCTTACACCATTAGGCGCCATATTTAATTCAAGATTACGCTATATTATTGGAAGTGTAGGCAGACATTCCAAACCAAGATTTTTCAAAAGCGGGACATTTTTATTAAAAGAGCGGGAATTTTTGTTCAAAAACAGACAACAATCTCATTAATAGGCCTAAATCTCAGTCCAGACTATCAAATTGTCTTTGACAACAAATTTTGATATGCCTATATTTGATGACATCACACCAATACAAAAAATGGATAATTACCATATATGGGTACATCAAAGTTTTTGACAAATAAAATTAGATAGTCTAGATTTCGGTTAAATTAACCATCATATAATGGCCCATATCATTGCGGGGCCTACAACCTAACTATGCAAAGTCGAATCCAAAGTGACAAAAATATACAATTTTTAAGTCCTTATAACATAGTTCTTTTTTCTATGCTTATAATAAGCATTTCAAATAAATCCATTATTTATACTGTCACAAAATTTCACGCAAAAACAAAACCAAAACAAAACATAAAACAAAACAAAGACGACCAAACGAAGTCTGATTATAGATGAGATTATAAACCTCATGTCGAATGTAAAACCACAGCTACTTTGATAAAAATTGGAAGCAGGTAAAAACTTCAAAACTCTCTAAAGGGAATGTACACGTAATGAAAATCGGTAAATACATCACTAGTGAGGTTTCGCAAACTTACGAAATACGAAAACGAAAACGGATACGTCACACTCCAATTTTTGGAAGTTCCTAAATGTGTTAAAAAATATATCAAATTTTCAACCTATGAATTGTTGATGATTGTCGTAAAATACTGACCAACTGTGACAGATATTTAAGGTGTTCTATTCAAATGTTACATGAATTTATGACGTATCCGTTTTTCCTTTGACGAATCGGAACGATCGCTCTGGTGCAATCAAAGAAGTTTTAGTAAAACAAATATAACCTCCTTGGTGTAATTATTTCACTTTAATGTTCGATGCAGGGGTGGATTTAAAGGGTGTCAGGTGGACCTGACCACTTCAGCTTTAAAAAATCAGCCTATCTAAAAACGCCATAAATACCCGCCATTTGGCCTCCAAAGATAGCTCTTGGACAAAAGAGTGGAAATGACGTGTTTTTTTCTCTTTTGCTTGTCAAATTGAAACCATGGACAGGCCCATCCCTCGTCTGACTTTCCGAATCCCTTTTCAAAAATGTATTGATGCGCCACTGTGGCCGTTATCCTCTATCAGCTCAACCGATAGGTCCTATATCATTATCCTACAATATTAAAACCGGATAAATCGTGCAAATAATGTTCTTTTAATTGGAGGTGTGTGTAAGTTTTAGGTCTACATTGTAGTAAAACTTACCAGGCACTTTGATACTTTAAGACATTGACCGAATTCCTGACGAGGTTCAAACGCACGTTTCAACACTAAAGTTTATTAATTGTATCGTTTATCATCAAAATCTAATCCGTTGCTATAATTTCGTTAACATTTTGTATAATTCCGGCAAATTCTCACCACTCCCTTCTTGCAAATGTTGTTAAAAATATGACACAAAAATCAGAATAGGCATAGTTCCGTTCTTAAATTAAGCCTGTGTGTTTTAAATGAATTAATTATAGGTATGAAGCGATAGTCAATCAAAATGGTGCCAACACCTTTTCGAAATAGGATTTGAGCTTTGTAGGCTAATTTCATCGACATGGATCGCTGGTGTAGGCATGATAAAACAACGTTCCTTGTGGATAAATCTCAAATCGTCTTACAGTATTTCAAAAGGTGCTCGTTTGCCAATTTCGTCTTTTTCTGGATTAAATCTATTCTTATTTGGATTAAATAGCAATTGACTAATAAAAGAGATGCGCAGCGGCTGGAATAAAGGACTCCTAGAAGCAAAGTTGGACTTGCTACAACAAGCCGTTTCTTTTAGCTTGTCAAAACCAAAATCGGGATTTTTAAAAGCCCTCACCCATCACAATCACAATCACAATCCTGGGTTCGTCGCTGGTGTGACGCTGTATTTTTTTCTCCAGAAAACATGCTTTATTGTTTTCCGGTGCCTCTATGATTTTTTTTGCCGATGCAGACCCAACTGTCGTAAATTACAAAATTATATTTTTTTTACATTGAAGCGTGACATTGGGTCAAATGGCATGACCCCATGTATTAACAGGTCACTAACCTGAGCTTAACAATACAAGTTACATGACGCTCCAATTAGCTCAGAGTTGATGATTGAAAACTTCTTTAAATTGGAACAAGTTGAAAAAACATCAGGGCATCGGTTTCCTTTGATATCAAAAGCTAGTGTTCTTACCTTTGCTTCCCGGAGGAGTACTTAAGCGATAAAAGTTTCCTCCGGAGAGCGAGTAGTTGAGCGGTGGTTGTCTGTCGCATTGTGTAGTGGCGGGAAGCCAAAATCAACTTTATTAACTATTTACCTCATAGATTCTGAGAGGTAAGCAAAGCAATTAAAACTTCCATAAACTTAACTTATTAGCTCAATAAATGAGACCAACGCCAAGAAAAAACACCCTCAACTTTGATCAAAATCGATCAACATTAATTGATTGTTATTTGGACACGGTGTTTTACATTGATTTTAAGGCTACGATAAAACTAAACAGGTGCAAGAAAAGATTGAATAATAAAAGTTTTTAATTTGTTTCATACTAAAATGGTAACAACGGTGCATTTTACGAATCATGTGCACGACAACAATTAAACAATCGTACTATATACAATACAAACGTAAAATGGGAGAGATAAGGATTTGTTTGTGCTTGTCAAAAGAAGACCGGGTTTGAGCATCAAGCCCCCCCCCCCTTTCCCATCATAATACTGGATCTGCCTCTGTGGTCGTATTGAAACGACCATCGCATCATACGTTGACTATGGAGGATTTCTCCATTTTTGGACTCGATTCCGTTGCAAGCCCGCGGGGAGAAATAAATAAAATGTTTTCTCGAACCCGGTGTGGCTGGGGTTCTGGTCAGTTTGCCACTTGCTTAATAACAATCCGATAATAACACGCGGAAAGCTGTGCACAGTTAAATAAAAGAAAGTTAATCCTCAATATTACCATGCGTTCAAGCATTAGACTAATATTAGGCCTATTATTTGAAGTGTAAAATACAGTTACATTTGAATTGATCAGGCCTAAGCAAAATAATCGGTCAGTGTCACCAACTGTTCATGCACTGCACACCATCACTTTATTTAGCCAACACAAAGCAAGATCAGCGACCATATGAAGCGATTCTGCATCGTACTTGCTTTTATAGTATTAACATTACCTGCTATGCAAATTTCACATATCTGCGACTACGCCTGAGGCGAAAGTCACCGAGCGTAGGTGTTTTGTCCTCCGATTTCTGTAGCCAGGCGTTAGTCGCAATTTACATTTTTCTAGAATTAAAAATAATATATTGTATACAGTTTCAACACCGAAGTACTGTAAGCATTTACAAGTGAATTTAAACCGATATTTTATTTCAATTTAATTTATTTAATATTAATGTATTAACGAGTTGATAATTAATTAATTAATTGTTTCATATCTCGTAGATATTTAAAGTGACACCCATACAATGCTGGTTATTAGGAATTATATATGGAAAGAACAAAACGCAAATCGTCACAAACGTGCGTGACAAGACCGACAGACCGACAGAGAGACAGACAGACCGACAGACAGACATTTTTTAATTTTGAAAACCTGTTTACAGAGACGCGTTCCGGGTATAAAAAATAACTATCATAAATTAATTAGGAGTCATTTTTCTTTTGATTTCCACGTTGTGTTTCTAGGTATTTCTCTGAAGCATTGTGTAGGCCTATGTAACTGTTCATGTTCGTAGGACCTATACTATTAAATAAGCCTTATTCAGATGATGATGATGATGATGACTCAGTGGTGGATCAAAAGTTTAATTTTTAGTGTTGCTAGAGTAACCGCAAAGCGCAATTTTAGGCTGCCCGAATTTGATGGATTGTACCCCGACCAGGTGAAAAGGTCCACTGTCATTTAGCAAGCAAAAGAGAAAAAAAAAACATTTGACCCATTTTCTTCAATTGAAAGACAATACGTTTGAGACGGCGGCTCTGTATGGGAACTTGGGGTTGCCAAGAGACCCCGTGAAACCACCTTATCCACCACTGCTTAAGCTTAAGTTTTTTTTCTTTAAAAAAAGTCTCATTAAGATTTAGGGACATTGAACCGGTCCAAAAATGACCATGATGCAACATGGTGAATGATACATTTGGTACATTACTACAGACGAGTGAATTATTTGCAGGCGCGGATCCAAGGGGAAGGGGGACACGGGAGAACGTGCCCTCCCTGTCATTAACCAAAACAAATGTAAAAGAGTAACAAATGTAAAGAGAAAAAAACGTGTCCCCACATATTTAGACATAGACATATAGACATCTATTTCTATTGCGGGCTATTATATGGTATAAATCTTTGACATAACTGTAAGCCTATGGCTTGAACCACAGTAGAGAAATTAAATAAAGCATTAGGCCTACTATTTACAGAGATGTTTTCGATCCAACACAACGAAACAAGCTGGGTCATCCAAAATACGTTGAAGGTGAATTTACAAATGGTATAAAAATAATGTGTAGTTAAAATAAACAAGCCTGGGCCTACGGGAAATTAGCTTATATTTATTGGGTGAAGGGGTAAATGCAGTCATATTGCTTTGCTAATTAATACACCGATAATGCCATCAGCAATAGTTGTAAGTTTTGTCGTTGTTGACACTTCATAGTTCGGAATCCTGATTTTCACTATATAATTAAAATTTATACAAGGATTGGATTGTTGTGGTGGAGAAGAAACCTGTTCTAAGTTCGTAGTTAACCGACAATGTGTATGACTTTAAAAAGTTAGACCTGATATTTTGAGGTTGGTGGCGCTATGTACGTCTTTTGTATCATCAGCTGTTTAGTATATTATACTTGGACTAAAGACCTCCGACAGTATCTACAAAACGTTTATAATTGCTGCGAAGCAGCTAATTCTAATCTGTACAGCAATTTGACCTCTCGGAGTCACTGTTTGTCAGATTATATAGGCCTGAAGGCCCTGAACAGTGGAGTTGTGTTCTTTTGTTCTGCCGGGTAAAAT
>JAOTQE010122104.1:0-24387 GCA_025631205.1 Nesometra sesokonis
TTTCAGATAAGTTTTTAGGTCGAACCTCTGATTGAGTGTTCCTCTGTTATAAAGGAGAGTACCAATAAATAAATAAAATAAATAAATTAACTGAATACACTGATGTCTATAATATTGATATCTGTAAATTGAAAAAAAAATCATATGTTCGTATGCCACAACCCTGTCACTGTAACAAATGATTTCACCGCTTCAAATATTGAAATGGAATCTCATTTCTCCCTTCTCAATCAAGGTTGTACAAAATACTACTCTTAAGCCATCTTATTATAACCACACATGTTTAAAGACTTGATTTTGAATGATTGCTCACACAAAATACTGTTATACTCTGTGTCAATATATTTGAAGATATCGAGGAAAAAACCTTTAATTTTTAGAATTTTCCATGAAATGAATGCATGTTTATTTTTAACATGAGTAAAATAAGAATGCTATGTAACATGAAAATGAAAGAAAATTTAAAATCGTATCAAAATACTGATGTTGAATGAATATTTAAGATAAAATAATTAAAATAAGCAATTACCACCACCAGTGGTTTAAGAGTGGAAAATATCCACAGTTAATTGGCATAGTGGAAATTTATATTAGGACCTGAGCTTTCTAAACACCAGTACAACACCACTAAAAAAATTTTCTGTACTTTCGCTATCATTTGTTGTATGACACCACATAAATCTGTTCTTTTTAGCGCAAGAAGCAAACATATAAGGCTATATATGTGAGGTGTCGTGACAAAATGAGTCATGTTGTACACCAGGTCATTTTGAGATATTCACAAAATAGACAGAAAGTCATAATTTCACAAAAATGAGATTCCTGTTGTTTTGTGAAGTTTAGTTATTAAATTTTTGATTACAAATTTCCAGGAAGTCAACAGTTGTCTATCTTTAAAATCGATTTTCTCCAAAGTGTGTTTTCATATACCAGTGTTTTAAAATCATTTTTCTCTAGTTTTACTGAAGCTATAAACCTCATTTAAAAACCGATTTAAAGCTTATAATCTCTTCTATCCAAATATACCAATAATTCAATTTTGGTTTTCTGTACAACATGACTCATTTTGTGGTGACACCTCACATATTATATCTTCAGGCCTTGCCTTCTAAAAATTGCAGGTGTGCTACAAAATCGCTCTCCTCAACACACTCAGGTGTGCTATAAGTGTACTGTTTATGTCTTGGTGTGTAGAAATTTAAAACTTTTGAGTGTGCTGTGAATGGCACACCTCAAGGACAATGACGATGAGTGTTAGACGAGTGATCGCACTCCCTCACTTCAAAAGGCAAGGCCAGTATCTTCCATTCTTTTAGTGCAGCAAACATGCACACAGACAGGATCTGTTTCATCTTCATTCTTTTTAGCACAGGAAGGGCACGGACAGCATCTATGTTTCATCTTCCATTAGTTTTAGCATCGGGAATGCATGAACATGACCTACGTTTTATCTTCTGTAGTGGATGAAATCCTAGCCTCTGGATTATCAGTCCAAAGGGCATGGTTACTGTTGGCATTGAAGCGTTTTAGCTGGCCACAGCTTGTACAGGTCACCACACGGTGCTTCGCTCTCCTGCCTACAAAAATATTAAAATAATGAAAGCATTTTGTAAGCATGTACTGTCATCTCTATAATGAAAGACTACTGCCGTGTCCAGTTTGCACTTATCATCTTCATTCCCAGCCCTGGGATCTGGGCAAGATACTGGGACACTTGCCGGGACTGTGTTGGGGATGTTCACATTTTGTCCCTGTATAGCCAGAGAATTTCAAATCTTTCTCTGGTAATTGTTACTTGTCTGAAAAGTGCTTCGAATTGTACTTGTGAGTGTAGGTAAGTAGGAAAGTAGAAGGGGTGGACCTGGAGATGTTTATGTAAAGGAAGTCCCTACATCTCTGGCTAAGTCACTGATTGGCTCAAGTCATGGAAATGCAGATTGCAACTGACATGCAGGCGATACAGCACAGCTAGAAAGAGGGGGGTCTGATGCAAAGTTGGACAAGCACATGTGCGGGATTTTAAGAGCAAACTGATGAAAATAGGGCCCGCCTGGGCCCGGGAACATTTTTCTCTCCATATGCACTCTGGTCTACTTTTAGAGTTCTTTAGTGTAAAAAATATTTTCTTCGTCGGGTGCAAACAATTTTCTGCAAAGTCAAAAGGGAGACTCTGGCCAGGTGGTCACTCCCCCGCACCTGGTCAACTCTTCACAAAATTCAAATTCACTGTTCGTTTTTAGAGGTTTACAGAGGGTCAAGTTCATCTATGATTTTTGGACTGGAGAAAGTTTTTTGGAGGGTCTGTTTTGGGAAGATACACTATTCATTTTCCAAATCAAATCACTTACTGACATACAACTACTATTGAATTAGAACAATCTACTTTATCCATGTTTTTTATTTTAATTATTAAATCTTTCAATAATTATTGTAATTTTCAAAACTTACCTTTTAATCTGACAGTGGCTGTGACCCCTGGAACCAGCAGAAGGCTACACTTCTTGCAAATTGTCCTTTTAATTTCTGGTTCACTTAAAAAAAAATATAAAACAGAACTGTCATTAAACAACACCGAAGTACTGTGATTTGCCACTTACCACAGTTGAAATGCCAGAAAAAGTTTGAGACGCAGTAAGAAAATGTTTTATTACAGTCGAACCTATGTAAGCGGACAACAGTGGCGGCGCTACGGGGGGCTAGAGCCCCCCCCCGTCAGGGGACCTTTTCCCCCCCCTCCGTCGGGCAGAAAATTAAGGTTTCGTCGGGGGACAGACGAAGCCCTAACACCAAAACAGCAAGGGACAGACGATGCCCCAACACCAAAACGGGCTAAAAAGCACACAAAATACGCAGATAACTTTTTTTTTTCTTGCTCGTCAGACTGGAAACCGGGACACCGGAAAACCCACCTCAAAATTAAACTCGGCGGGGGACCCGTGCCCCCCCCCCCTGTCGGGGGCTTTGCCCTGCTGTCGGGGAATTCCTGGCTCCGCTACTGGCGGACACCCTCGGGTTCAGTTAAAGTGTCAGCTTACATCAGGAGGTGTCTGCTAACAAGAGAATTTCGACCGATATAGGACCAAACCTTGTGAAATAAAAATGAACTTTTTTCACAGAATTCTCAACATAAATGGACTACCAAATTTCTAGAGACCACAACTCAAACTTCAAAGGTTATAACTCTTGTATTGACAAAATGCGTGATTTTACTTACATTCTTAACACCAGCCGCTGTGCTATCATCCTCATTGTGTGTATGTAGAATCTCACTAGCTCTAGGTTTTGAGGATTTCCCTTTAGTGTTAGATGAGCAGCCTGTGTAAAAAAACACACTGTCATTCTGAATAATTTATTAAATTTTACAAAACAAAAAAAAAAAAATCATTCTTTTTCAACCTACACACAGTACCTAATCCCAATCATCAATAAATTCCTTCATACTAAACTATGTTATTTTGGTTTGTTTTCAATATATAATGTACAGTACAGAGCACTGTAATGACATGTTTTTAAAGAAGGTCGAAACGACTTCTATTTGTCTGCACCACTGCCAGAGCTCACATTACCGTGACGTTCAATCTCATTTTGGGCGAAGACAAGGCTTGGGCCCTAGGCCTAGCTCGAAAGTGTAATTTTTTACTAAATAAATGGATCACCTGATAAAGAAAGTTCATTCTTTGAAATGCATCTTTATATGGGTGCTTTCGTTTTCCTTGATACCAATTGCGAACCTTTGGTTGCTTTCCTGTAGGTGCCATTTTAAGCAAACTTCAAACCACTCTATTTTGTTTTGAATGATCTCTGATTGCATGTTCCCTCCTGACGGTTAAATAGAATGTGTATACTATAAAGTTATGTACACGGCGACCGGAAGTGTGGACAACATGGCAGCCTACATGAAATTCATTTGCTGCGGTATGTTGGTTTCAAAATTGTATTGCATTAAAACTATATTGAATATATTTATATATTTTAATTGGATTTAAGGGGCTTTATAATTAACAGGCAATTATTCACTCTAAAATAAGCCTGACTATTTTGTTAGGCCTAAGCTCTAGCCTAGCTAGAAAGCAGGCTAGGCCTACCGGCCTACTCTACCCAGGCCCACGAGTCGAGCGAGGTATGCTCTCTGGCAGTGCCAGTAAGCCTAGGGGCTTGGGGGCGGGGCTAGCCGTCTAGGCCTGTATCATTCTTCGGTATTCATGTTTGTATTTCTTTTATTTTAATACCAATTAGTCTATGTCATACCTGTGACACGCAGGGAAGGCATTTTAAGCGTTTTAAAACATTAAATTTTTAGTGTTGAAAAATTCCCAAAAGTCATCTCCGTCTCATGTTATGAAGTGATAATATACATATCTAAACGAGTTTTTAAGCATTGAATAGTAGGATATTACATTTTATATTAAAAATACCTTGTACATGTCCCTTGTCATGTTGATTTAATGACATGATTCTGATTCATATTGAAGGTGTACAAAACTTTGCAAACAATAATTGGGACATATGAATCATATTATTTCACTATAAATTAAAATCATTTTATGACTTTGTACTATGTAGTATTACTGTATGGTTACAATTGATAATGGGACATTCAGTGGACATTAGTCCAGATAAAAAAAATAACTTGTTTAAACCCCACATGTTAAAAATTAATCAGGTAGGGGCGGAAGTTTTTTTTAATTTTTATCAGCCAATATTGTAGACAGAAATTTATTGTTGTTTTTTTCTGTGTCAAATGCTGTTGAGGTGGGGTTAATTTTTGTATTGTTATGTACTGCATTGTTGGTCTATATCAAATATTGTTATTAAATTTTAAAAAGTCATCATTTTCTCTTTTTTGGGGGGTTTGAGTTGGGGTACTTTTCCTACTAATGCAGAACAGGGTTGACCGAGATTAGGTTAATAATGGACAATCGATTCCACATAGAGACCAACACGATGATTAACTTTTTCAATTTTTGGAAACATCGTCTTTTGCTATTAAAACGAAAAGTTTGAACAAGGATGTTTGTATTAGTTCATTTTCATAAAATATTCTGCAGTAAATTTAACATTTAGGCCTACTACCTAATTTTCAAGGTAAATATGGTAAAAAAAACTGAGGAAAACCAAAAATTCGGGGGGGGGGGGTGGAAGATGACGCTAAACAAGTATATTTATTTATTTATTTATTTATTCACAATATTTAAGATGGGCTTTTATAGAAATTGAAAAAAAAAAATCAGTAAAAATATGTTCATTGTCAATTCAATATATTTTTTTTTCTTTTTAGATGTTTGTCGCCAGCAGATGTATACATTGTTTTCCCGTATAGGTGCCAGAAATACATTCCGATACACATTAACTGAAGGCGCTAGACATGCAGTCCGATTTAACTTAAGTGATGCCAGCAGACATTCAGTCCGATTACACTCAATTGATGGCGCTAGACATACACTTCGATTTACCTCAACTGATCAACTTCCAAGATTTAATTCTCTGCTCCGTCCAACAATACCTCAATTTTCGTCTTCATGTTCATCATTTAGAAAACATTTTAGAAATGTAAGAAAGACTTACGGAACATGTCAAAAATAATCCTGCTGCAGTTACTGCAGTACTTCAGTTACAACTATTCAGTAGCTGAAAAGAATGCAGTCCCAAAGAAAATATAATGGTGTTGAGTAACTGCAGTAAAATTAATAGCAATGGATTACTGCAGTAACTGCAGTAGACTTAATAGCAATAGATTACTGTAGTAACTGCAGTAGACGTAATAGCAATAGATTACTGCAGTACCTGTAGTAGACTTAACAGCAATAGATTACTGTAGTAACTGAAGTAGACTTAATAGCAATAGATTACTGCAGTAACTGCAGTAGACTTAATGGCAATAGATTACTGCAGTAACTGCAGTAGACTTAATAGCAATAGATTACTACAGTAACTGCAGTAGACTTAATAGCAATAGATTACTGTAGTAACTGCAGTAGACTTAATAGCAATAGATTACTGCAGTAACTGCAGTAGACTTAATAGTAATAGATTACTGCAGTAACTGCGGTGGACTTAATAGCAATAGATTACTGCAGTAACTGCAGTAGACTTAATAGCAATTACCTATAAATTACTGCAGTAACTGCAGTAGATTTAATAGCAATAGAGTACTGCAGTAACTGCAGTAGACTTAACAGCAATAGATTACTGCAGTAACTGCAGTAGACTTAATAGCAATAAATTACTGCAATAACTGCAGTAGACTTAATAGCAATAGATTACTGCAGTAAATGCAGTAGACTTAATAGCACTAGATTACTACAGTAACAGTAGTAGACTTAATAGCAAGAGATTACTGTAATAACTGCAGTAGACTTAATAGCAATAGTTTTCTGCAGTAACTGCAGTGGATTTAATAGCAGTAGATTACTGCAGTAACTGCAGTAGACTTAATAGCAATGGATTACTGCATTAACTACAGTAGAATTAATAGCAATAGATTGCTACAGTAAATGCAGTAGACTTAATAGCAGTTGATTACTGCAGTAACTGCAGTAGACTTAATAGCAATAGATTACTGCAGTAACTGCAGTAGAATAATTTTGACATGGTCCCTTATACAGTTAATGGTTTGACAGTCATGTTAATGTACAGTCAATTTTACCCCACCTTGCTTGGAAGACCATATTGAACACCAAAACATTTATTTTGTAAACTTTGCTCTAAGCTGCTTAAGGAGCGTTGCTCAGACATGCTGATTCACCCGATATTTAAATTAATTTCCAGTTACTACCCGATTAAATGTACTTTTCACCTGATTTTCCTAATTTTTGAGGACCCATGCAAAATACCCAAATTTACCATAAACTTTATTTATTGTTATTATTAAAATGTATTTATTCTTCTGCTTTGCGATCTGCGATCGTGGTAAACAATAAGACAGCTATTTTAATTTGTCACCATCAACGCCGAAAGTGGCAGGAGCAGGGAAGCCAGTTTTATCCCTAAAATTGCGGGAATAACAAATATTTAGCATCCTTTCCTTTGGTGGTGAGGTTTCATGGGAAAAATTACCTTTGAGAGTGTTGACGGGCGTAAAATCCTGTTGAAAGCATAGCTTTTGCCCTCCCAGTCAGGGGCCTTGCCCTGCTTGCGGTGAAATTCTGGCGCCACCTGTTTCCCACCTGATGGCGTTAGACCGCCTTAACGTGATCTAAAATAACCAGGTATTTGGGACTAACAGTAGTGCCGCGGTCACTCACAGTTCATATTCAGAGGAAATCGAACCAATGTTATTAAGGAAACATTGAGGATCAATGTATTTATAGTTAAAAACGCATGCAATAAGAAATATGCAATTTTATTTCTAAAACGGGTAAATATGTAAGAAACCGGGAGAAAGAAAATTGCCTGTGAGTCCAGGTCATAAAACTGGGAGTCTCCCAGGCAAAAGTGGGAGTGTTGACATGTATGCTTGTCTAGCAGAAAATGTCAATTGTTTTCTCCCCTGGCTGTACAGTAATTTAAGAAATAAATGAAAATTAAATAGTTGACCTTTCTTTTTGTTGATCAAAAAAGAAGTTTAATTAAGTATCAACAAAAAATAAAGTTCTTATTAATTATTCATTGGATCTAAATGAAGTTAATTTAAGAAAATAAATTTATTTATTTTTTCAGTTGACAACAAAAACACCTCAATTAGCTACTGCTGATACAAAACCAAAGGAAACAACTGAGGAAATTAATAAAGAAGAATCCAATGAAATTATTGTGAATAAATCACCATCTACAAAATCTAATATAAGAAATGAACATTTAAAGATGGATGAAATTGTAGAAAGGGACAGTACTGTTAATAAATTACCAGAAATTAAGCCAGTAAAGATGGATGAACATTTAGAAAGGAAAAGAACTGTTAATGAATTATCAAACAGTAAGCCAGTAAAGAATAAATTATTAGAAAGAAGCACTGTTAATGAATTACCAGAAAGAAGGACATTATATAGAGTACAAATGCCTGGTCAACCACTGCGTCAAGTTAAAGAACATTCAATGTCTGAGCAGCTGGTAGCCCATGTTGTTCCCTGTCCTATTGAGCCTGATGATGGGAATAAAGAGAAGATCGAAGAACCTCCGGAATGGGTGGAAAACAAAGTGCAATTAAAGGATTTACCTTCATTATATATGCAACTCTCAAAGAGCAGGCTTACAGGTAAGTTTAAAATAACCATAGCTTTCATCAGCTATAACCGATCATCTGGTGAACATTCATTCTCAAGCTGGTCCAAATTTTTAGAATAATCTTTCAAACACTTTATGTAATTCGCAATCTTTAACCATTTTAGCATTTAAAATGCATATTTTCCTGATACAGTCAAACTTACCCAGCAGTAGCGGCACCAGGAATTTCCCGACAGCAGTCCAATTTCCCCGACAGGGCCATGGGTCCCCCGACAAGTTGGGCAGGTTTAATTTTGAGGTGGCGTGTCCCCGGTTTTCAGTCTGAGGAGCAGCAAAAATAAAAACGTTATTTGCCGTTTGCCATGTTTTCCGTGCTTTTTAGCCCGTTTTGGTGTTGTGGCATCGTCTGTCCCTTGACATTACCCTACAATGTCCCCGATGAAACCTTAATTTTCTCCCCGACGGGGGGCTGTAGCCCCTAGTCCCCCCGTAGCGCCGCCACTGTTGCCCAAGTCAAATCCAAAATGCCATTGAAAAAAACTAAGTCAAAATTAATTTGACTTGGACATTATTAATTAAGTCTACATTATGGACAATTTTTTCAGCATTCTGTGATTATATAGGCCTAAATCAAGTAACTTTCTTACAATCATGTTGGTGTTAAGCTTGATTAGTTTACTTTTAAACTATATCTTATCACCTTTTGTCAATGTATGTATTTATCTTTTTTTTTTGCTGTTGACAATAAATGCTGAATTGAATTGAATTGAAATTGAATTAATTAATGGAAAACAAATGAATCTGACATGAAAAATAAATTTGACTTAAAAGTAATTTGACTTAAGCAAAGTGAACTTAGGCAAGTTTAACTGTCATGTTCACCAGATGCTCGGTCCATGTAATGCGGCTAGATCTTTGTAAACTTTATAAATTTCATTGTAATAACCTTCCCATTTTATTATGTTTTATTATCCCTCCCTTTGAAAAAAATAACTCTGTTAACATGGTAGATAATTGTAGTGACAAGGTAGATATAGGTAGTTAACAGGGTTAACCCTAAACTACCATCCACTAGCCTATTAACAAGGTAGATGATTAATCCTAATTATATTATCCTATTTTTGCCTACTTTGACTTAGGCAAGTTTAACTGTATTTCAAACATAATTTTTATGATTTTATTTATTTACATTTTACTTAATAAAAACACAAATGACAACAAACATTACAAAGTGCAAATAGTTGCTCTATGGTGTTGGTCATGTGATTATGTAAGCGCTGTAATGCTATTCCAGTAAAGTCTAGAACGCTTTCAACTGTGTAATAAACCAGTTTTCACATAATTTCCAAAAAAAATTCATTATTTTAGATGTCAGTATTTTGTATTCAAATTCATAAATATAATACTGATTGAAAAAAAAAACAAAATAAGTATAGAATTTGATTGTTTGGGTAGATTCTAAAAAAAACAAAGCAGATGATTAAGCCTGGAATTTTTGTACTCAAATAAGATTAAACAAGCATACGGGTAACTAAAACAAGTTTATAATTTACAAATAATAAACGGGTAAATTTCCACAAAAAAATTACTTTTAGTAGAGTTTGGAAGAAATGTCCCTTTAAATTTTATTTTCTCATTAAATGTATTTCAGGTTTGGTTGTTTTATCTGCAATGGCAGGATATGGTATGTCTTCCGGGGATTTTGTACCAACGACTTTTGCCCTTATGTCTCTAGGGACCTTTCTCACATCTTGCTCTGCCAATGCAATGAACCAGGTAAGATAGGAAAGGTGAATTGTACTCACCAGTGTAGTAAATTATACAAGTCCTTTATTGCCTTGTTAATTTATCCTCATGTCTCGAAGGAACTTTTATTTCTTACATCATGCTCAGCCAATGCAAGGAACCAAGTACATACCTGCCAACATTTGTACTCTCGAAAGCGGTAGGCCGTCTCGTCGTGCACCAGCGCCCTCGATTTTGCTTTGATGAGCAAAAAAAAAAAAAGGTCATTTCGCCCCGCTTTCCGTTGTTGTGTATAGTTACGCTGAAAATGCTCATATTTAGTGTCAATTCACTGCATATTTTTATGTTTTTTGGTGTCTTTGACGCTTTTCATTGTCTATATTTTTATTTTGGTCTTAAATTTCTAAAAAGCGGTAGGATTTCCATGCAAAAGCGGTAGGCGGTAGGAAGGTCGAAAAAGCGGTAGCCTACCGCCAAAATCGGTAGGGTTGGCAGGTATGCAAGTAAGATTGGATATGAGAACTGCACTCACCAGTGTGGTAAAGTATGCAAGTTCTTGATTTGTCTTGTTAATTTATCCTCGTGTCTCTAAGGACCTTTCTTACATCATGCTCAGCCAATGCAAGAAACCAAGTAAGATTGGATATGAGAACTGCACTCACCAGTGTGGTGAAGTATGCAAGTTCTTGATTTGTCTTGTTAATTTATCCTCGTGTCTCTAAGGACCTTTCTTACATCATGCTCAGCCAATGCAAGAAACCAAGTAAGATTGGATATGAGAACTGCACTCACCAGTGTGGTGAAGTATGCAAGTTCTTGATTTGTCTTGTTAATTTATCCTCATGTCTCGAAGGACCTTTTTAGCTAATAATGCTCAGCTGTGCTTTACTGTACTGCACTCACCAGTGTGACAAAATATGAAAGTTCTTGATTGTGTTGTTAATTTACCTATCCTCCGCCAATGCAATTAAACAGGCTTAAGCATGATATTGACACTTGAAGTATGGCATGCAACTCTTAATTCAATGGTTGGCAAGTTGTGTTGAGTTGGTGGCAAGTTGTGTTGAGTTGGTGGCAAGTTGTGTTGAGTTGGAGGCAAGTTGTGTTGAGTTGGTGGCAAGTTGTATTCAATGGGTGGCAAGTTGTGTTGAGTTGGTGGCAAGTTGTGTTCAGTGAGTGGAAAGTTGTGTTCATTAGTGGCAAGTTGTGTTGAGTTGGTGGCAAGTTGTATTCAGTGAGTGGAAAGTTGTAGTGGCAAGTTGTGTTGAGTTGGTGGCAAGTTGTATTCAGTGAGTGGAAAGTTGTGTTCATTAGTGGCAAGTTGTGTTCAATCGGTGGCAAGTTGTGTTCATTCAGTAGAAAGTTGTGTTCAATGGGTGGCAAGTTGTGTTAGAGTGTGGCAAGTTGTGTTGAGAGTGTGGCAAGTTGTGTTCAGAGTGTGGCAAGTTGTGTTTAGACTGTGGCAAGTTGTGTTCAGAGTGTGGCAAGTTGTGTTCAGAGTGTCGCAAGTTATGTTTAATGGGTGGCAAGTTGTGTTCAATAAGTAGCAAGTTGTGTTCAGAGTGTGTCAAGTTGTGTTCAGAGTGTGGCAAGTTGTGTTCAGAGTGTGTCAAGTTGTGTTCAGAGTGTGGCAAGTTATGTTCAGACTGTGGCAAGTTGTGTTCAGTCAGTGGCAAGTTGATTTCAGAGTGTGGCAAGTTATGTTCAGTGGGTGGCAAGTTGTGTGAAGTTGGTTGCACGTTGTGTGCACTGGGTGGTAAGCTGTGTTTTAATGGGTGATAAATTGTGTTCAGTGGTTTTCAAGTTGCGATGAGGGGTGGTAAGTTGTGTTTGAAGCAAAGTTTTGAGTGGATGGGAAGTTCTAGTGTGTGGGCGGCAAGTTATGTGCTCTGTGCGGCAAGTTGTGTTTTGTGAGTGGCAAGTTATGTGCTGTGAGTGGCAAGTTGTGCTTTGTGTGGTGGCATGTTATGTTGCATGCGTGGCAAGTTGTGGGCTTGCTCTGCTGATGTGACACAAAATAAAAAATAATTATAAATTACATTACTTTTTCAGTTTTTTGAAGTACCTTTTGATTCTCAAATGCTAAGAACAAGAAACCGAGTTTTAGTACGTGGACTTCTGAGGTAAGGAACACTCTGTACTATTCTACATTATGGTCTAATGTCAGTTTAATGTATTCTCTGCTACAATAATGAATTTAGAATGTTAAACAAGTCACGACTTGATATTAGGAGTGTAATGTGTGTAGAAAATATCATTCCATCTTTGTTTTTTTCATTTTTAAGGAAGTCAGGTTATGGTTTTTTTGTGCAGATTATCAGCCAAATCCCAGTGCGTTAGTTTCTATTATACCTGCCAACTCTCACGCATTATGCGTGAGTCTCACGCATTGGAGCCTATTTTTGACGTCTCGCGCATAAATCAATTTATCTCACGCATAAGCAGAATTCTCACTTATAAAAGTCATATCAATAGTTTTTCCCACGCATGACACAATATAAAGCAAAATACGGTAAAATCTACCCAAAACAGCGATAATTTGGGCAGAAATGGCCCAAAAATGGTCAGACGAGTTTTTTTTTTTTTTTTTGCTTGTCAGATCGAAATGGGAGAGGATGTGCCCCAGGTAGTGTTGGCGGGGTTTCTCGCGCATTGGAGCCAAAAAAAGTTGGCAGGTATATTCTATGGTTTATAATAAGATTTCAACCTTTTCACTGCATGGCATTATTCTCACCTCTGTGCGTGCATGTGGGAAATGTTTGTTAAGAAAATGGGTAATTTTTAAATAAATCCCCCCAAAACAGAGATTATTTCGAAATTCTTTTTACATGTTATTGTAGGCAAGATTTTGGCTTATGGTGGGAGTGAAAAAAATCGGTAATTTGCATGAGCATGACATCATACATGGCAGCCTGTTTGGATTTCCTGTTTTTCAACAAATTTGTTAAACAGCTACTTTTTCACAAATAAATTCTTATTGGATGCAGATACATGAATAAAAATACGATGAGTAAAAATATCAAAAGTTGGACTTATTTTCATCATTTTATACCAAAATAGACACTTGTCAATGTTGTTCGCAAATATCATGAAAACACTTTAAATTAAAAAAAAATGAACAATGTAAAATGTAGAGGCCGCATACAGTGCAGGAGATCTGCTTTAAGTATCACAAATATGTCAAAGGTGATAAGAGAAATAAAGAGGGCGCATGCAGTTTAGGCAAGAACTTTAAAAGAATGATTTATCATGGGCCCGATAGTACTGGGCCCATTGTTTGTTTAGCTCTACATATTCTGGATGCTTTGGTACCATTACGTGTACATTCTCATTAGACAGTTTGATCAATTTTACCCTACATTTTCAAAGAAATGTAGGGTAATTTTGAATTAACCACCTCAGTGGCTTATCACATTAAATGTTTATAAAGGATAGGAATATACTGTACAGTTAAGCGATCAAGTGGAAATTAATCTAATTATACATGGTGATAACATTTCAAACTTTCTAATGGGAATGTACACCTAATGACTTCAGCCGGTATCACAGGCGTTGACATTTGAGGCCTCATAGTTCACCCTCTGTTAGCAGCCATAGCTCTCAGCACCTCATCTATATACAACAATTAACCATCATTGTTTTTTAGCTCAAGACATTCTGTAGGCTTTGCTACTGCAGCCGGTATCTCAGGCGTTATTCCTAGTTCACTCTCTGTCAGAAGTCAAAGCTCTCAGCACCTCATCTCTATACAAAAATTAATCATCATATTTTTTTCTATTGTAGTTCCACACATTCTGTAGGCTTTGCTACTGCAGCTGGTGTCACAGGCATTGCCATCTTAGGCCTCCTAGTTTACCCTCTGTCAGCAGTCATAGCTCTCAGCACCTCATCTATATACAAAATTAACCATCATTTTTTGTATTCTAGCTCCACACATTCTGTATGCTTTGCTACTGCAGCTGGTATCACAGGTGTTACTATCTTAGGTCTCCTAGTTTACCTCTGTCAGCAGTCATAGCTCTCAGCACCTCATCTCTATACAAAAAGTAACCATCATTTTTTGTATTCTAGCTCCACACATTCTGTAGGCTTTGCTACTGCAGCTGGTATCACAGGCGTTGCTATCTTAGGCCTCCTAGTTTACCCTCTGTCAGCAGTCAAAGCTCTCAGCGCCTCATCTCTATACAACAATTTACCATCATTGTTTTTTAACCTCCATACATTCTGTAGGCTTTGCTATTTCAGCCGGTATCACAGGTGTTGCCATCTTAGGCTTCCTAGTTAACTGTCTGTCAGCAGCCATAGCTCATAGGACCTGTACAAAAATTAACCATCATTTTGTTGTATTATGTAGCTCCACACATTCTGTAGGCTTTGCTACTGCAGCTGGTATCACAGGCGTTGCCATCTTAGGCCTCCTAGTTCACCCTCTGTCAGCAGCCATAGCCCTCAGCACCTGGGCTCTCTACACGATGGCGTACACTCCATTGAAGAGGGTCAGCATTATTAACACTTGGGTCGGAGCAGTAGTAGGAGCACTACCACCCCTCATTGGATGGACGGCATGTTCCGGAAATTTAGAAGCAGGTAAAGATAAATCGATCAATTAATATTTTAACAGATCAGTTGTTTGTTTATTGTATTTGTACTTATATAGTGCTTGTTAATGTAAAAACATTATATGGCACTTTACATAAAGAAATAACTAATATTAAAAGTTATTAAACTAAATTATCTATATCGATTTTTTAATAATGTTTAAAGTGTTTGTTTTTAATACCTTCCGGAAGTAAGTTCCATAACGTTGGTCCAGCTACTGCAAAAGAGCGGTCACCAAAGGTTTTGTACTTGAAGAAGATATCGTGTGGATGATCTAGTGACTCTGTTAGATTTTAAGTAGTTCAGACATCCATGTAAACATTTAAAAACCATGACCAATATTTTATATTGCACTCTAGGTGGACGGGAAGCATATGCAATTCCTTAATGGCATCAGTAGCACTCAAAAATTTTGACATGCCTAAGATGATTTTAGCCGTTAGGTTCTGAATCCTTTGAAGTGGATATATTGTAGATTTAGGCAAATTGATAAAAATTTACAATTTTACAAGTTGTTCAACCTATCAATCAATCAACATGTTTTTTTTATTTACCAAAGCTATAAGAAAACCTTTGGTGTTTACTGAGATAACCAAGTTTGCTGATGTAATTGAATTTGCTGCAGTAAAACAAAGTAAATCCTACTCCTGAACAGAAGTGCTGGAGATTACTTAAAAATTGTTGTAAGAAACAATTTTTCTCAAGGCTGCAGCTCCTGAATTGGAAGATTTACAGTACTATAAAAACTGCAAACCTTCTGCAGTTCTCAAGAAAGTTTAAATCCAGTTTGGTTGTCAGTCATATTAAAGGGACATTCCTTCTAAAATCTACTCCAAAAGTTAAATTTCTTGGAAATTCAACTTAAGTTTTAAAAGTTTCCGCACGCATCAAATCCGCATGCATGGTACCCAGGCTATTCTTGGCAGAGTAACCGCCGGGTTTTCACGTGACATGCACGTGCACTTAGCTCGCCAGTGGTCACTAGATTAAGATTGTTCACAAAAGAAAAGCAAATACAGATTCATCAATATTATTTGTGAGGTCTCACCACAAAATGAGTCGCATCGTAGGTGAGATCAGATTGAGATAATCACCAAAATGTGAAGTCTAAAGTGACTCATAATGTGAGGTCTCACCACAAAATGAGTCACATCGTAGGTGAGATTAAATTTAGATAATCACCAAAATAGGTCTGAAGTCCAATTTTGAGAAATTTAGTTTCAATCAATTATCAGTACTATGGTACTTGTATTTCAATATAATGTACTTTTTAGGTCAGTTTTCATGCAAGAAATAGTCCTTCATGCAGATTTTCTGAGATTTACAGTCTTTTATTTGTTTATTTGTTTATTTTTGGATTGCTTTATGGGTGATTTTCTCAAAACCGTGTTGCCATACATGCAAATTTCAAATGCTGATATCTTTGGATCTATTTATCCAATGAATGTCATTTAAAGTGTAGGTTACAGTTTATATTATGCTCTATTAGAATTTGGGACTTTCCTACCATGAGACTCATTTTGTGGTGAGACCTCACATTTTTTAGGATCCGCCAAGATATTAATTTCTGTAATGGATTTGCAATTTGATAATGTTTGTAATGTATAGTTAATGATATAAATATGATGGCTCAGTTTTTTATTTATAAATTTAAATGAAACATAGTCACATTTAGTATGTTTAAGTTTTTGGACTTTTGAAGGAATTGGCCTTTAAAATATAAATAACACACTGAATGACAATATAATTGACCTTGTAAATTTTTGTTATGTAGTGTAATTACTTCACCCCCCCCCCCTCCTTTAAATCTTCACCTGAAGATTCTCATAGTATGAAATTCTTCTTATTTATGGTACAGATTTTATTTCACATATTTCATTTTTTTTAGGTGCATTGGTGTTAGCTGGTATACTGTATGCATGGCAGTTTCCGCATTTTAATGCCTTAAGTTGGAACTTAAGAAAAGACTATTCTCGTGGTGGATACCGCATGATGGCTACCACCGACCCAGGACTCTGTAGACGTGTTGCTCTTCGACACTGTATAGGCATAACCATGCTGTGTACACTAGCACCTGTCATAGACTTGACAACGTGGGCCTTTGCATTAGACACGCTTCCCATTAACCTTTGGTTTACTTGGCTTAGCTGGCGCTTTTATCAAAGAGCAGACTCACAGTCTGCAAAACAACTGTTTCGTTTTAGTCTACTTCATCTGCCAATTGTGATGCTATTGATGATTATTAGTAAGAAAAAATTGAGTCGCAGTGAATCCGAGAAAAGCACTTTAGCGAACTGGAAAGTTGAAGTAGAAAAAATTGTTTAAAGAGCTTAAGCATGCTACTACACACAGGTTTGAATGATTACTTGTAAGAAAGAATTGAGGCGAAGTAAATCAGAGAAAGCACTTTAGCTTACCGGAAAATTGAACTGGAGAAAAATGTTTAAAGGACTTCAGTCCGCAAAACAACTGTTGTGATTTAGCTTGCTACTACCGACTGCGATGCTAATTATAATTTAGGTAATGTGAAGAAGAGACTTTACTGGAAAGTTAAAGAGGAGACAATTAAAAACTTCATTTACTGATAATGATGCTCTTGATGGTCATAAGAACAGTTTTAGTCAAAGTGAATAGCTATTTGGAAAGTTGAAGTTGAGAAAACTAAAGAGATGACTCGCAGTTCACAAAACAGCTGGTTTGTTTGAGTTTGCTAAACTACGAAATCTGATAGAGTTAATGATCAATTTAAACAAAAACAAAAGACTTTAGTTAATCAGAGATATTTAAAAATTTCATCTCATAGTCTGCTACTATTGATTGTGATGTTTTAATGGTCTGTTAGAACAAATTGAGTCAAAGTGGATAAATAAAAGCACTTAGCTATTACTGGAAAGTAGAAAAAAAAATTATAGAGCTGCCATGCAGTCTACAAAATAGCTGGTTTGTCCAGTTTGCTTGAATATAATGCTTCTAATGATTACTAGCGAGAACAGTGGTGGCACCAGGATTTGCCCGACGGGGGAACATGGTTCCCGACAGTGTGGCCGCCGAGGAAGTCCGGGTGGGGCGTGGTTAGAGAAAAAAAACGTTATTTCCCCATTTCTGGGCCATATTATGTCTATTTTCTACTTTTTTGGGGTCACTTATACCTTATTATAATTTTGCTTTTTCCCGACAAAAATGGTCGATCTTCCCCGACTCGTGAGCCAGCCTCCCCCCCCCACCCCCGCTGGCGCTACCATTGAGTGAGAATAAATTTACTGAATGACATGGGCGGTGGAAGAGTGTGTGATGGAAGGGATGCGTCCAACCAGTGGTAATTCAGAGGGACAGTCTCCCCCGCCAGAAATGTTACTTCAGCTACAAAATCAGATAGATTTACCTTTATTTTATTGCTATGGTTATCATCTAGGGTGCCCTTTTAGAGGTCAAAAACAAAAAACAGTATGTAGGCTTACATATGGAAAATTAAGAATATTTTTGCCCTCGGAACCCACATCAGGAACTGGATACCACAAATTAATTGACAATGAGGTTTTTTTTTGGCTTATCAAATTCTTATCGGGATGGTCACCCTCTCGCGATACCTGGATGCATCCCCTTGGGGTGGGGTGGCTGAGCAAAATTGAGCCTCATCTCTGCTGAATGAATCTGAAAAAGAACAGGGAAGTTTGGAACTATCATCCCACAACGCTGCAGGTATTTACCAATAAATAAGAGATAATTGCCTGAAATTTTTACATAAAAAAAACTATCCTGAAATGAGAGTTTTCTGCTTCTAAATTATTAAGAAAAAAAAAAGAGTACCCTTGACCTCATTTCAAGGTCATGTGACAGGTATATACCTGCCAACTCTCACGCATTATGCGTGAGTCTCGCGCATTGGATCCTATTTTGGACACAATTTCAAAACAAGACTCATCTGAGGTTTATGGAGGACTCCGAAGCAGATTTTCACATTACTTCCGTTAATCTTAGTTTTAGGGTCCACAACCAGGCCTTGGTGAGATGAGGAACTATAAGCCATTTAACGGTTTCAACTGCGCATGTGCAGATTAAGGTTAACTAATAAAACGACGTGCGGCAAGTATATTCTTTTCAATAAGAGCCGCGCATCGTTTTATTACTTTACCTTGGCAACGCACATGCGCAGTTGAAACCGTGAAATGGCTTATTGACGTACACGTCTGATTAATGAGGGGTTATAGACGATTGGGCCCAAAGCACAGAAAGCTAATCTGGGTCAGTATACTTCACTTTATCCTAATCTTGAAAACTGCCTAATTCTTTGCATAGTTTCATATAACAGAACAAAACTAGCTTTTCTTAATAGAGGGCAGCATGTCCAAAATCAACCATATTCGAATACAGAATTCTTGTGGCTCTGCGGATGAGCACAATACCATAGGAGGACCTAGATACAGTTGATTCAGATCTTATTTGAAAATCTGCAGTACATCGGCCTAATAGTTTTTGAGATATTGATGCAGACAGACACAAACAGACAGACAGACAGACGGAGCTCATTGCAATACCTTCTCCCCACTACAGTGGGGCCCTCTATATATTCTGTTTATTTCCATACTAGTGATCACCATTGCATGTTAAATTGTAAGTCCAACCATCTAAACAACCACTGATCCAGATGTTTCATCTGGCCATAGTCCGAAATGAACCATTATGATTTCACACATCTAGACAACCACTGATCCAAATGTTTGATCCGACCATAGTCCGAAATGAACCCATTATGATTTTACACATCTTACACATCTAACTTCAGAAGGTCATGTTTAGACGTAAAATTCGATTTTCTGCGTGATCAGTTGGAACAATTAACCATGATCTGTGCCATATTCACTATGGCAGATCTGTCTGTAGGTGGAATGGCGATGCACTTAACGGCGGTATTTACGACTAAAATAAATTTTTAAAACTGTTGAAAATACCCTGAATGATCGGGAAATTGGTAGTTAATTACAAGCTCCACAATTTGATCAACGAAAACTGGTAAGAGGAAAGAAAGTTCTTAAACGCAACGGTTCCGAGTTGATGGAGAAACACAATACCGATAATTAGCGACTACTTGATGTCCATGCTTAAAGGTCGCGTCTTAATAATAGTGCCACTAATTCTTTGCTTTAAACCGAACGACGCGTTGTATAACGACATCTTACGCATAACAGCATAAATAGGTAAGAGACTATTTTTTTTTTCATTATCAGAGCTCCCAAATCTCCAGGATTGTCCAATAGCCATACATTTTGGGTCATCTCCCGGGCTCCCGGAATTATAAAATTAATTTTTCTACGTGAAATTCTCCAGTTTTATATAAGTTTTACAGTTAAAGCAAAAATTGGCATATCCAAAAATATTGGTTGAAAATAATCAAATTTGAAGTTTAGCAATGTTATTGCAACAGTAAATAAAAATGTAAACAAATATTAAAATATGTAAAAATGATACCTTTAGGAACAATTTCTCTGCACTAGGATTTCTTCCGTGGAAATTGTTCCTAAAGGTATCATTTTTATATATTTTAATCATTAGAAATGGAACACAGAAGCCTTCATAGTGTAAACAAATATTGTTTCATAATAAGTGAGGTTTTTAGCTTTAAAAAGGGATTCTTGAAAATTAATTTTAAGATGGTAAAACGGTGTTCGGACACCCAAAGGGAAGTCTACAGGGATTTTGTCTTTACAACTTGGAACTCCTGCATTATGAAATCCGCAACCAACGAAGGTAAAAAAAAACGAGGTTAGCGAAAAATGTTATTTTCCAAGCATAATTAGTATTAATGAGTTTCCAAAGAGACGACCCACCAAAATTTCAAAATGCGTAAACATAATACATTAAACTTCCGGTAGTTAAGACGAGGAATATATTGTTTTGGTATTTTTTCTTATGTCAACACTTCCTTTTTGTCAGGAGACTCCCGTTTTTACGACCTGACTCCCGGGTTTTTTTTTCCCAGTTTCTTACATATTCACCCGTTTTAAAAATAACATTGCATATTACATGCGTTTTTAACAATAGATACATTTGCGTAATCAATTACTTGGTTCGATTTCCCCGAATGTGGACTTCGAGTGAGCGTGAAACTGTTGTCACAAAATCTAGTTATTTTAGACTACGGGTAGACCGGAAGTCTCATTCCTTCGAATGGGGACAAGAATAATATCATTTTCTTAGCTTTAATTGTTCCCTGATCTTCGGCAGATTCATTTCATGCAGCAGTAATAACACAATAATACGATATAACTCGGATCTCTAACTTACAATGCTCTCCAAAATCTTGCTCCCCAGTCTATCTGTCAGTCTCTTAGTAAAGTTATCACTATGGTCATATGAACAGCTGGTTACTAAGGGGTGATACTTATCCCTAAATCTCATATGGAAATGTTTTCAAGCTTTCTTTTTGTTATAATAATAATGTCCCTCTCCTTTAATTCACTTCCATTAGATATCTGCAATGCTCCATCTTACTACTCCATTAAATCTTCACTAAATGCTACTTATCTCTCGTCATTTTCTTCCCAATTGGCTCAGAAACCAACTAGGCCTACTGGGTAGTGTGCAAACATGATTTCTTGCCTCGAACAAGAAACCATTCATAGAGGTCTATGACTTTTAAAACTAAGATTAAGACTATTTAACGTGGCTATAGACCATTTTGTGGCCCGTTTATGCCTAAATTTCCACTGTTTTTGTTTTACTGTATTTTGCTCTATATTGTCTCATGCGTGAGATAAAAAACTAATGAAACGGCTGTTTATGAGTGAGAATTCTGCTAAGGCGTGAGTAAAATTGTGTGAGACGTCAAAAATAACCCCCAATTCGTGAGACTCACGGATAATGCGTGAGAGTTGGCAGGTATACTAGTTCTGCGGGAACCTGGACCGCTGGAATAATGGTTCCCATAGATCAGTGACCAATTTATTAAAAAAACAAACATGAATCGATGTTCAAAAGACTAGAATAAGCATCAGCGTAACCCCATGGGGGCAAGCGGAGCTAGGTTAGGAGGTACGATGCCAAGACAAGAAAAAGAGGGTTCAAAGACACACAATGTACAAAAGCAGAGGTCCCAAGTTTGAGAAGTGAAAATCAGGTGATTTTATGCTGGTTCCTTTGTCGATCCAATTTGCGTAAATGCAAATGTACGACGCGTCACAATAAAAACAGAACAGAGAAAAAGTACATAACAAATGTAAAAATATCATTATTGGATAAATTGTATTTAACACTGAGCTGAGCTGTTATTTTTTAAAGAAACAACCAATTTTGCTTCTAGGCTAGGTCAAGATTCACTATTAATATTTTTGAGAGACATTTAAAATTTTCAGGAGAAAAATATATTTTTTCATGAGGGCAGGAGATGATTAAAACAAATCAGGGGACTCCTACCATTTTCAGGAGTTATGGGACCTCTGCAAAAGTGGATTTTTTGTGTGTCTGCAAAGTTAAAGAGGGGGCTGGGTCCTCTAGGCTAATGTATATAGCGAAAATCTTGATGAGACGTTAGGCTTATTAAGACGACATAAACAACGTTCTGATAATCAGGTGAATATAAAGTTTCACTTTAGTTTTTTACAAGGTTTAATTTAAAGAGGTGTTTTATACACTCGTAACTTAGGGCGGGGTATTCATGAGTATATGTTTTGTGTGCACTCAAAACAGCGTGATGTGTCCGTACAATAATACAACAAATTAATTTTGTTTGACAATTTTGGATAACACTGATTATGCAATGTCCATGGGATTCCTTTTGTGTATTTTAAAAGAACCATTTAGGCCTAATCACAGATCATATGTGTGAATCTATTGTTCTCTCCAAGACCTTCAAAACACTGACGAGTTTTACAATGCAGAGCGAAGGATGAACAAATATTACCAACAGTGTTCACCCAGTGGCCTTCAAGACTTATTGATTTGTCCCAAGTTACATAGTAGGCCTATTTCATATTTCTATTCCGTCAAGACATTCTGTAATATTCGGTAAAACAAAAATTTAACACCACAGCCAATATGGACTTCAAATGATCATAGGCGTATTAAGAACATCAATTCTGTACCCTATCTCAGTGTTACCTTGAATTACAACCTCAACGGAAATTGTTATTTCGAAAGAACTCGTCACAAAATTTTCCTCAATCTACAAGTTATCTGGTATGTGTCAACAGGGTTCTTGCAGTGGAAATTCATATTTAGAACACGGTATTAATTATTCCTATTGATGTACGCATGGGGCGGTAGATAGTCAAAGTTTTAGGGGGTCCGGTGCAAGCTCCCCGGGAAATTTTTGTCTTTAGTTGTCCATGGCATTATCGGCGTGGTAAGGGGTCATGTCTTATGACTGGTGAATCTTTTCGTTTTATGGACAATGTTAATAATATTGATATAATTTACTTCCGACGGGGAGGGGGACCGGAGCCGAAATACGATAACGAAAACGGATACGTCGCACTTCCGTTTTTGAAAGTTTTTGTGTTAAAAAATATATGAAATTTTTCACTTTTGGATCGTTGATGATGGTCCTTAAACACTGATCAATTGTGACAGATTCAGCGTGTTCTATTCAAACGTTACAATATTTAATTTATGACGTTTTCGTATTTTGTAAAGTTGCGAAACCTCACTAGTGACTAAATTTACCAAATTGACAAAAACATAAACAGTCACTACCAGAATAAATAGCCACGAGCCTCATTAAAAACAAAATTCCTACTTGTCCACCACCAAAATTATAGTGCGAGCGGGCCTCCAACCCATGGTGTTGTTATTGCTATGGCTCACGGTTCCACTGCATTAACCGCTCTGCCATACAACTCGCAAAAGCCATTATCTGGTGAATGATATGACGTGACCCTTCATAATTACGAAACATAAATAATTAGATTTGACTTAAATATTAGCGTTGTTTGTGTCGTGAGAATAAGCCTAACGTTTCTCCAAGATTGTACCCGGACTTCATGCTATATAAATTAGTCTAATTACAAAATTTATATATTAGATTTGACTTAAATATTAGCGTTGTTTGTGATGTGAGAATAAGCCTAACGTTTCTTCAAGATTGTACCCGGACTTCATGCTATATAAATTAGGTTATATAAATTAGTCTAATTACGAAACTTGACTTAAATATTAGCTTTGTTTGTGATGTTATAATAAGCCTAACGTTTCGTAAAGATTGTACCCAGACTTCATGCTATATAAATTAGGCTAATTACGAAACTTAAATATTAGACTTGACTTAACTATTAGCGTCGTTTATGTCGTGAGAATAATCCTAACGTAGAATAAACCTAACGTTTCGTCAAGATTGTATCCGGACTTCATGCTATATAAATAAGTCTAATTACGAAACTTATATATTAGACTTGGCTTAAATATTAGCATAACGAAACTTAAATATTAGCGTTGATTGTTCCGTGAGAATAAACCTAACGTTTTTTCAAGATTGTACCCGGACATCACGCTATATAAATTAGTCTAATTACGAAACTTAAATATTAGACTTGACTTAGATATTAGCGTTGTTTATGTCGTCATAATAAGCCTAACGTTTTGTCTAGATTGTACCCGGAGTTCATGTTATATAAATTAGTCTAATTACGAAACTTAAATATTAGACTTGACTTAGATATTAGACTTGACTTAAACATAGCGTTGTTTGTGTTGTGAGAATAAACCTAACGTTTAGTCAAGATTGTACCCGGGTACTCCGTGATTTGTATGTAAGCACGTTAACTCAAACCTACAACGTCACCACTAAATTAATATAAAATTGCTGCTCGGACTCCAAAAATTCATTAAAAGATGTAATGCCCAAACAAGAACGTAATTTACAAACCAGGGGCGCAGCCAGAGGGGGGG
>JAOTQE010122105.1:0-12570 GCA_025631205.1 Nesometra sesokonis
TAGTCATCCGGTGTTTTTAGAATTCAGAGTTTTGCGCGAACGGACATACCACCCGTGGATAAAAATCGGATTTTTATGCTAGGTTTTTTTTCCGATTCTCGCCCGAACGGGCCCTAAGTACCTGGGAATTTTCAATATTTTTAATAATTGAAGACTGGGAATGTTGTCATATTTTTCAATTACTGTTATGTAATTACTGTGGTATTTATTTTAAAAATAAACGGGTAATTTGACCATATGACCTGGCGTCTCTAATATAAGTTGGGGGAGCAACTATGTTTCCAATATTAGCCCCTCAAACTCCCCCTGATCTGCAACTGTTTGCACTCAATGAATTCTTGCCTTACCTAGGACTTGGCTAGCCTATCTGCTGGGCGGTTGACGCATCTGCGGACGGGTGAATAGCCGTTTTGCAATTTTTCACCCAGTGGACGGCCAGGTGAATAGCCGTTTTTTAAAAAATTTTTTACCCGGCAGACGGGCGGAAAGGGGTTTTCTAAATTTTTCACCCGGCAGATGGCCGGGTGAATAACCTTTGCCATAGGACCAACATATTCAGAAACTCCCAAATATTAAGTAAAAATGTACTATTATATTATTGTATTTTTGGATGTCAGTACTTATTTAGTTTGGTTCAAAAGTTTATTGAAATACTGACAGTTTTAGATAATTCTTCGTTTAAATTTATTTTTATGTTTTAGTTCTACTAAAAGTGCCTTATTAAAAACAGTATAAATAAAATATAAAAAAAAAAACTATAACATATCCCCGAATATAGAGCAGTTAATATTTGCTTTATATACCTCATACATAGATTTTACTTAGTCCTAGCCTAGACTAAGTAAATAAGAGTTACATTCAACGAGGCTTGGCCCCACTGATGAAAAATCATTGTTGTACAATTGTATCTTTTTGTTAACAGATTTACCTACAACTAGGCTGTGCCTGCCATTTAAAAACGAATGCTCTCAAAGTTCCTGTGTAGAATAAATCAAACAGTCTAGTAGCCTAGTTAGGCTAGGCCTACTATACTGCATGGTCTGCTTGTGAGGCCTAGGCTAGGCTAATTTTAGGCTAGCCTAGGCCTAGTTCACAGGGAACCTAAGTACAATCTTCACCTTAAAATGTATCAATGGTAATGGACTGGGTATTCATTTTCAATACCAACTTCAACATAAATTTGTAATAGTTTTTAAATATAATAAACCAAGCATTTCCTTTTGTATTGTATGTTGCTGTCAATGTTTTCTTCGTTTATCGTTGTTCAGCTGCTTGCTGAACTGTGTCACGCGATAAAAGGCTGTAGAGGTCGCAATTACCAAAACAAAAAGCCTCGTTTGGTGGGCCTACAAAATGACATCACGATAGGGAAAAAGTTACTAACAGGGAAAACGTTACTATCATGAGGGAAAAAAGTACTATCACATGTGATAGTCACATTTTTCCTGGAAATTTGATGGTTGGAATTATCATCTGCTGTTTGACCAATCAGAGGACTGGAATCTATGTATGAGGTATATAATAAAAAAATATCTCTATGCTTTCAAAAGGTGTTTTTGGCTTGTTTTGTCACCATTGATGCCCATTCCCTCCAAAATCAAAAAGTAACACTTGTTTAAAAAAAAATTATTTACTTATTATTTTAATAATACAAAAATGGGCTACTAGTACTTGCATACATTTTAGTTTTATTATCAAGTAGAAAAAAAGCAACAAGTTATTGGCATCTATTAGCTTAGGCATTGACCCTCTCTTTCAATTCCTCATCACTAGGCTTTTAGGCTCTGGGTTGTATCCACATGGTATACCTGCCAAGTCTCATGCATAATGCATGAGTCTCATGCATTGGGACCTATTTTGGATGTCTCATGCAAAAATAATTTTTCTCACGTATTAGCAGCATTCTCACGCATAGAAAGTTATACAAACAATTTTCTCATGTGAGACAATAATAGAGCGAAATACGGTAAAAACGGCCCCAAAGCAGTGGTAAAGTGGATGGAATCCGACCAAAAATGGAGAGATGACGTTTTTTTTTTTTTCTTGTCAGATGGAAATTGGGAAAAATGTGACCTAGTACCACTGTAGTACAGGTGGCATGGAATTATCTCACGCATTGGCGGCAAAAAACATTAGGAGGTATAACATGGGTGTCATTCAGGCTATTCTCTCCAAAGTCCATTCACACAGAAAATACCGCAATTCTACCATAACCACGCCAGCATTATTGCCGGTCTAAACCCTTTCACACAGAAAGTCAAATTCCAGTAATATAACGGTTTCTTGTGTGAAAGGGTCCGAGCGAAAGGCGTAAAATTGGCAGTCTTAATAATACAGGTTTCCAACTTTGACCTTTGTTTAGTTGTTTCACTGCGTAAGCAGACATTACACTGTGGAACCTTTCATACACATCTAGACTGAGGCAGTGACGGTAGTATAACAGTAATATGTCTAGGGTCTGAGGTGGTCTAACGAATGCCGGCACTGTGCCGGCATTGAAGGGAAAGTACTCTTTCAAACCAAAGCCGGCATTCACAAATTACCGCAATATTCCAAGTTTACAGTTCTGTGTGAGAGGGGTTCAATAAAGTGTTGCTTTTTATGGTGGCATGCATGTAGCTCACCCATTGGTTTACGTTTAGACAATTTAATTTACAAAATCAAAGCAAATAGTGACTTTTCGTAACCTAACGAAATAAAAAAACGAAAACGGATACGTCATAAATTCTTGTAACGTTTGAGTAGAACACATTGAATATCTGTCACCTTTGGTCAGTATGTAGGACGATCATGAACGATTCATAGGTGGAAAATTTTACATGGTTTTAAAAACATCTAGCAACTTTAAAAAAATGGGACGTATCCGTTTTCGTAATCGTAGTTCGTAATGTTGCGAAACCTTGCTAATAACGAATAATCCACTTTATTGTTACAGGGTCTTATGTTGATTTTTTTATTAGTAAAAAATCAACATAATCAAACAAAAAAAAAATCAATGTTTAATACTTCTACTTTAGAAGTATTAGAAATGACATAACTATGGCAGATAAATAATATATTTATACATTGAAATAAAATATAGTCAAATTTAGAATATTTTATTTTGTTATTAATTTGAAGATATCAAATTCTAAAGGGTTGGGCTTTTAATATGCTACTGTTTACCAATTTGTATTTCTGCTTGCTGTCAACTTAGTAATAATAAATAATTTATGACTTGTAAAACTTCCATAAAACAAGGAAAAGTCTATAGAAAAACCTTGATATCTTTGGAACCTGGGACATGAGGAAAGATTCCTGAAAAATCCAGGATAGTGCTAGGGAATTGGAGCTTTGTAAATATTAGGTGAAATGTTACGCATACCTTATATCGCATCTTTGGACAGGAATGTATATAAAACCCCATATAATAATACTTAATGTTCTCAGCTTCTTTCTGAATTTCACGGGTAAACGCTACCTCTCTGAAAAGAAAAACAGAAAAACGGTATCAAAAAACACATACACAAAAAAGGGAAAGATTGGAAACAGTGGATCCCACAGATGCTTGGGCCCAGAATTGGTTGGACCATTGGGTCCAGTTCCGAGGAAAATTGGGCCCAACTCTGAGGATGATTGGAATCAATTCTGTGGATGATCAGGCCCATATTCATTACAATTGGGGATACCTAGGCCTAAAATACTTTTAACCTTTTAAAAGATTGCACTGCACAATTTCAAATAAAAACCTTGGAGGAAGCTAAAAATTAAAACCAAATTTAGATATACTGTATCACCATCAACATCATTCCAGTTATGAAGATCAAGTCTATAGAAAGACAATCGGGCACAATAAGAAGGACGATCAGGCCCAATAAGGAAGACATTTGGGCCCATTAGACAATTGAAACCAAAATGATCGGCGCACATAAATCATTTCAAATTGGGCCTGATCGTCTTGGACTTTGTGGGTCTGTGGGCCTGATAATCTGTACGCCACAAAAAATTGTTGTTCGAGCATGCAATTTTTGCAAATTTGGGTTGATACTCTATTTTCTGTAATTGGCCATTTATAAAAAATTATAAATTTTGGGATAACTCTATGCACTTCTTATAGTTTTCAGGATAATTCTATGCATTAACAACAATAAAAATATGAATTGTAAAAAACTAATCGACTGGACTTCACTTTGACGATGCATCCCGGATGGGGTGTGAAACTGTATTCTACATAAAATTGTAAAGGTCCAGTCACACCGCCACAACTTTGCTGAAGTGTTCCTGGAGCGGTGAAAAATTCATCACGTTGGCCCCCATTAATGCAACGCCGTATACGCTCGGTCACCGCAGATGGTTTCTCCCACCCCTCTGAAAGTTTTGAGCTGCACAAAATATTGCGAGCGGTGATGAGTGTGAAATTTTCTGCTCCGGCAAATTTTACCACTGCTCCAACAACGCCTAGTCAAAGTTTGGCACTGCTAGAGGCAAGTTCGTGGACGCTTGGGTCTGCTAGGCCAACGCAAAAATCTTGAACGCTGGACTACCGCTGCCTTCGCCAGCTTTGTTCGGGCGGTGATTAAACGTTGCAAAAACTTTGGTGGAGTGGTTGTAAGCGTTTTATGAGTGGACACGGGGTTGCTGGAACGGTGTAGGGTGTTGAAGCAGCAATCCATTGCGGTGATGAACTTTGGTTTGACGTTGGTACCACTCGCTACCATTAAAAACCAACTTTAAAGTTTAACGGTAGCAAGCGGTACCAACGCCGGCTTCAGCAGTGCACCGGTAAGGCAACGCATGGGTTTTTCGATTCGTTTTCCCATATCGTGCACGGTGACGAGCGTTGTCCCAATTCGGCCCCCTCTCCTACCATTCAAGAAACTCTCCAACAAAGTTTGGGCGGTGTGACTGAGCCTTAGGTCCAGTCGAAATCATCTTACCTTAAAGAACTATATGTACCAAGTGTAAGAAAACTAAAATCAGGATTGTAATAAAAATACACCGATGATATACAGTGTGGAAGTATATCCAATACAGCAACTGCAATAAGAACATCATCGAGCCAGTACTGTTGATGAAATGAGCCATAGCCACAACTAGGACCACCCTCACAGTATTCCTCTACCAATGGCGATTCACATAAAAATCGCTTAAACTGAAAAAGAACAAAACATTGTTAGATCAACCAGTTGAATCCATTTAAGGGACTTGCTATTTGAAAATAGGATTTTATTTTCATTCTGCCTTCCTTTTAGCTGATTGTCCCAAAAACGTTTGTGAAACAAGGTTTACAAAATTTGCATAAAAGACAAAGGTGGTTTTCTACAATTGACGAAATTGGTCAATTTTTTATTTTTTTTAAATTTCAAAACATACAGTTTAAATATTTAACTTCTTATCACATGAACTATTTTCAGATATTTTATAATGCAGTGTTTCTAAATCGTACAGAGCCGGAATGGCTTATCGATGTCTAAATTATAATCAAAGCATAAAAAAAGAGAAAATATAAGAAAAACAATATAATCAATTCATTAATTTTTAGATAGGTTTTGTAATTCAATGGTAGTATAAATTACATACATCAAACCCAGATCCTGTCTGGAGCTTGGACAAATACTTCTAAAATAATAGATTCAGTTGTAAAAGATAGGACTGTTCACCTCAAACTTTTACGATTTCACCAAGAACTGATTCGGAAAAATGTAATGTAATGAGATTTATATAGCGCCTTACACAGTAGAGTCTCAAGGCGCTGTGGACCAGATGTTACACATTCCTATGTCTTTGTATGCTCCTAAGGGTCACGTCATGTCCTCGCAGCTATTATTTAGCACACATTCTTCTGTCCATGGCAGGGGTCATGTATGGACCAGTACACCGTGGTAAGCCCCTACTCATCTCGAAAGATGTACGTATGTGTACACTGGGCCTACGGGTTATAGACCTTATCCGAGAAGACTTGTTCCACCAAAATTTGCGATACTCTGCTGCCCATGTGGAAACCAAAGATCTTATAATGTAAAGATAGCGTGCTGGTTTTGATTTTTGCATGGAATTTCTGTAATGATAGTGTACGCCAACTACGTTCAATTCTACTCCTTATTTTGTAGGGGGCGTTATGTATTGTTTTATTCTCGTTTTTATAATAGTTATTTATTTAAAATAATTATTATTTGGATTTATTTTCCAAAGGGATGACACTGAATTTTATATAGATATTAATATTATATCATTAATGTTTAAATAAATGTATGTGTTATCAAAATCAAACCATTTTTTATTCGCAATATTTTCTACCTGCACATTCGTTACTCCTTATTTTGTTGCGGGCGCAATTCCATGGTATTACGCGCTGGAATAGGCCAGCGCCCTATCTTTATATTGTAAAATCTTTGCTCAAAACAATTTCATTTTGCTTGAGTAACTGTCATGTAAGGCCATTGTAAGCTTTTTGAAAAAAAAATTTTTTTTACCTGCCCTACCTTAAACTTTCAAACAGGGGAAGGAAAACAAAGTATTTTTTTTTTGGTCCTAATATACTGTGTTTGATTTTTGGACAGTTTATCTTAGAGCAGATCAAGTTTACTTATATCCACTTTGGTTGCTTAAATTTGGAGACAGAATTAAATTCTGTTTTTGTGTAGCTAATTTTAAAAGAGTTGACTGGACATGATTTAAAGATAAATTATTTATAATATTTACATGCAAACTGACAGGTATTGAGGCTGGGTAATGAAATACATATAAATTTATTTTACCAAGAATCATATTGAAGTATTGAAGCTTATATCAAGCCAATCGCATACAGGGAATATTGTTAGATTTCAGGAATGGATGCAGGATTTTTTAAAGGGACGGGACAAGGGTGGGGAGGTTCAAGTGGGAAAACTTTTGACACTGGAGAATGGTTATTTGTCCAACTTTGCCACTTTATATTGCAACATTTTGGGGAGAATTTTTTGATGGTGGTGAAAGTGGGGGAACAGGTAATTGTGATACTGTGTAAGGTGGGGTGCACTGACTGTGCACCACTCGAAATTCACCTCTGGAATTACAGACAAACTGAAAAGAATTAGGGTTTGTATCACAAAGCTTGCATACAGGGAAGTCTTGGTGTTAATTCTACTGTAATAGAATTATACAAGTTAGTATGTTTTAAATATAGTACAAGTTTTTCACTGATACACCAAGTGGTGTTTCAAGAAATTTGGGATTGAGGTGCTAAACAAGTTGATATGTAGTACAAAATACTTTAGTATAGTGGCAAATATCTGGTTTGATTTTTTAAGCCGGAAAAAAAGATTATATGTCACATTTTGAGTAGTGACATCAGTGCTGTATTTATATAGTGAATGAATTTTGTTGTGCATCTGAAAGAGGGTGGGGTGGGGGAGAGAGGTGGAAGCAAAGAGGGAGGAGGGGTTGGTTGGAGGTGCTCAAGCACCCTCTTGGATACACCGTTGGGTAAACTTACATCATTTTCAGTGCAATCCGATTCTGCCTCTTTATGTATTGTCATTTGATATTTGCGGAAAATTTCATAAGATTTGTTGAACGATTCTTGGAATTCTAAACTAGGGGGCGATGTCCTGATCAATTTAATCTATAACAATTAAAAATAGATAACATATTTTACAAAATAATGAACTTGAAAAAAGAAGTTAGGCATGCTGAAATATGGATCTGTTCAGACTATGATTTTATGCTAGTGTAATTAAACCATTGTGTACGATTTGTGGCATTTAATAATGTGAGCATTGGAGCCATAGGAAACTGAGATACAGTGCCGAGTGGAAAAAAGTTTGGCACTAGCCCAAAATATTTAGTTTCCCTGTGGAGAGAGAATTGTTTACACTGAATACAGGACATGCTCATGGTCAGGCCTAATTAGCAATGAATAGGCTACACAGTAGCAATATAATTACATTTCTATGTGCTAACACAGTATATACTGCACCATTTTTGTCCATTCACAAAGTATGGCTAGCTTTAGTATACAAACACATTTATGGGTAACACATTTATATTAATTAAGTAAACAAGCTTTGTCTAATCCCTTTTTTCCATTCAAGACTGTATGTCAATTTGCTATGGAAGCATTCAAAGTAATGAATAATTTTTGTAATGTACCAAATTATGACCTTTTATTCTTAACTCCACGTTTTTTTTTATCAGTTTATGTACACAATGCTTCTTAAAAATTCTGCTAACATTAAACTTTCTGTCTGATCTGTAATTTTTTTTTTTTAAACTGTAAGATCGTAATTCAACATTACAAGCAAGTTTGATATGTGCATTTCAGGAACTTCTTTTTTCAAGCCCATTTTAAATAATTTCATATTGATCCCACCTGCTTTATTGTGCATTTACCAGGCGGGTCTCTATGAATCGTTTCCTGGTATCGTTTATACAATTCATATGATTGTTCAAATGTGTCTTCAAATTCGGAGCTTGGGGGACTTGAACGAATAAGTCTCAACTGAAATGAACAAATATGCTTTTAAAAGGAAAATCTAAATGAAACAAAAATCAACTTCAGTTAGTGTTAAGAAAAGTGTTCATGTATGGATAAAGTTTTGAGGAAATTACCCAAGAAGCCATCTGAAAAAAATCAATTAAAAGACTCTGAAATGTCTCTGAAAATCTGCATGAAGGCATTTTTACTGCATGAAAATTGACCTAAAACGTACATTATAATGACTAAAACTAAATTTCCTAAAATTTAATTTTAGACCTATTTTGGCAGTTGATATTTAAACATAGTTTATGTTTAAATAAACTATGTTAGGCTTGAGCCACTTTCACACATTACCATAACCAGATCAATCCTGGATATATGCACAAAACAAGAACAGTTTCTCTAGTGAGACCTAAACCAGGTTTGCTGCCTCGATAGGATAGATCCTGTATCACCAATGTAAATGCCAGTAGATTATGCAGTTGGGCTAAAGATACATCGCTTGAAATTCGCTTCCCAATTGGCTACAAAGAACCAAAAGGTACTGGGTGTGGAAAACAGGATTTCTTGTGGCTATAGAGGTCGCCTAGACCAGTCTAACTTCGGCTTGTATAGAAAAGATTTGAAAATATTATATAAAGAAGACACAGACTATGTATATTTTAATGTAAATAAAAGTAGGCCTAAATGTATTTGACAATTGCAATGTAAACAAATATATATATTAGTCATAAAATGATATATCAATGAGAAAGTTATATAAAATAAAAGATTGAAAGAAGAAAAAGAACAGAAAATATGAGGGCGGGGACAAGAAACTACTTATTTGTTTTACTTGGCCTAATATTTGTAATGTTAGTTTGGTTTTTAAGCACAGTCCTTTCAAAAAAATAAATTTTCCTATTTTTTAACACTGTATAATTTTAATAGTCGACCCACTTTTGATTTGGGGATCACTTTTCAACATGTTTTTTGGCATTACCTTGTTGTCCAAATGTTGAGAAATTTTGTCAGGTCACAACTAATTTTTCTATAGATTTATCCATAAAAATTTTAATCCTGGTGTTCCCTTTAGCCACCAAGCATCACTCCAAAATCAAACTGCCTGTTTACTAGACCTACATTACCATACATGTTTCAATGTTTACCGTCTACCCTAGGGTTTACCTGGCTACGTCCCTGAACACTTTAACACAACATTACCTTTAAGTTTAAAGAATGTGAAGGCGAGGTTTCTTCATTCAGATGTGCTTCTAATGTCTTGGGTTCATTTTGAGACTGATTAGTTGCATGTGTTTCTTGCTTTGATTCTATTGATGAAGCTTGGCATTCTTTCCGAAGCTTTGCTTCCATTCTCAACACTTTGGCTTTTTTCTGCATAGGTTTGCTGGGATCTGGTCCAACACCTACAAACAGATAACATCTTTGATGGATGAAAAGTAATGCATACTCCAAGCAATGAGATACACGCCATCGTGACAGGATTCAATATTTTGACATAAATTATGTCATCATCAGGAATGATGACATAATTTATGTCAAAAGAATGAACCCTGTCACGATGGCATGTATCTCATTGTTTGGAGTATGATGATGACGTAATTTTTGTCGAAATATTGAATCCTGTCACGATGGCATGTACCTTATTGCTTGGAGTATGCATTATACTTTCTTACTTGAAGTTGATTAGTGGACCTTTCGGATTTTGATGGATGGATTATATCAGTCTAACACACTAAAGATAGCATACTCATTGTTGTATTATGGCGTGTTTTTCATCCAATTGGACTGGCTAAAATTGCCCCGATATAATTTTTCAAAATAATAGCGTGAGCGTACATTCACCATTGTAAATATCAAATGCAGTAATTTCATAAGATTTTGAAAACTAAAATAATTTATAATCATAATTTTGAATTTTTTCCCAAAATAAGTATTATCAACGAATAATTGACCCTCAACTCGTTACAAAAAATCTAGACATAATTCTGGGAGTTATAAATCAACAAAAACCATGCTGAAAACAAAGTACTGTATTCCCTTGGTGGGACACGTTGAGTCGACTTCAATTGACTTTGGCAGCCTATAATACCCTACTCCCAAAATCAACATGGCCTTTTTAGGGGTTAACATGGACATAAGCCACATTGCTCATGGAACCAATGACTTAATGTCTAATCCAAAAGTTGATCCACTATTAGTGAGTTTTATTTCAACTCTCCAGCTGAAAAAACAATAACAGTAGCGTTGGATCCATGATTTAACACCATAGATTTATTATGTACGGCTAGATGGTAAAGTTAACACTGTAAAATGGCAGTCCCACGTAGGCGCCTACTATTTTGATTTCGTCAGCCTCTGTCACAAACAGGTAAGTTAAATAATAATAGTTGTTTTATAATTATTGTATTTTTAACATTCCTTTGTCATACAAATTATTTACATTATTTAAGTCACATATCACATGTTTTCAAAGTTGCTTATGTCTTTATATTTGGATTAATTTTACTTTCATTTATTGATAAATTTGAAACTTCTATGAAAGATTGGGGGCGCAATTTTGATGTAGCAAACAGCATTAGAATTTAACACGATTTGATTGGTTGAATTCCAGAATAGTAAGAACTTACATGGAACTGCAATTTTGTGGAAGTTCACCATCTAGCCATAAAAATAAAACCATGATCTCTTCCCATGATCAATTGCACATCCAAAACAAAATTTTGAGTGCTATAATATTTTCAATTACATTGAAAACAAAGGCTAATTTATTTTTGATAATGTTGATGATGACTAAATATTTGTTGAAATATTAAACCCCAAAATGATGGGCTGTATTTCTAGTGTTCTACCAATTGAACAGTTTTTACTGCTAAATTCTCTATATAAAGTCAGTAAAAACGACTGCTTGTCAGGTATGGCTTTTAGGTTGGTTTTGGCCCCAAATTAATGACTTAACTACAAGGCTAGGGCTCTATAGAACTGCCTTGCAAGCTGTATATTTTGTAATGCTAAGAAGAGTGGGTAGTGAAAAAGAAAAATAAGTGGAAAACTGTGTCCCAATCAGTGTTATTTGTTTTTACTTATTGGGAGAACAGATTTCAATACCTGGAGTAAGCATTATATTTTCTTATCAGAAAATTAGGCCTAAATTGTTGCTGAAACACATCATTTTTTAAGACTTGTGTCAATGTACTCAGAAAACCTTTAATTTAGTAGGCACCCAAATTGTCAATAACTCAACTATTTTTATCTCCTAAAGTTAAATTTCTTACAATTTTCCTGATAACCATGTCTTTTTTATAATTTTATGGAAAAATTGGCAAATACAAAAATATTAATAAAAGAAAGGCAGTTCCTGATTTTTTTTCAAGATTTTGTGTCGATTCAGGCTTTAACAACTTTTTAAGGACTTACCTGGTTTGAATAACTTTTTCGGCTTCGTTGACTTTGCCTGGCTACTGGAATCACTACCAGTGCAGCCAACATCTTGTGAAGAGCTTTCCATAGAATCGCTCTTTTTGGTTTCGGTTGCAGACTTTGGTTCTTTGTTGATTTCTTCTTTAGCTTGTTTTAAATCACTACCTGGTTTTAAACCAGTTTGTAGATATTTACGTACTGTGGTTAAAATCTTTTTCTGTGATTTTCTAAGTTTAAATTCCAGCGCTTTGCATCTAATGGTATATGCTGGACAGCACATTATATCCATAGAGGGCTTGTATACATATTTTCCACTTCTATAAAAAATGAAGTTAAAATAAATTAATAGTTTTAAACGTTTTTGCGTCAGGGAGAATACTAGCGCCCACCTGAGAACAACTTGCAAATTTTTTTCGCGAGTATTCTCAACTGTACTGAGTATGTGGTGCATTTACATATCACAGTTGGGCAAAACAAAATATATCAAATATATAGTTGTTATAATGAGAATTACCATTATTTGTTTAATGAATTTCCTGGGCGTTTATTTTTACTTAACTGGAAATATTCAAGAGAGGTATTGTATATATTATTTCATTTCATTTCATTTTCATTTATTTATTTTGGCACAACTGTCCCAGGGACTACGCCAGCAACATTGCACCTTGACACTCAAGAGTGCCCGTAGTCCCTGGAACAAACAACTGGTTACA
>JAOTQE010122116.1:0-12569 GCA_025631205.1 Nesometra sesokonis
TGTACGCATGCGCTGATGCTTGTTACGCTTCGTTAGTTCGTAGTAGACTGGCCGCGTAGTCAAACGAAAATAGCCTAGTGGTGACGACGACTACGGTGACCTTGTCAAATTTTCTCAATTGCCAAGTTACAAAGTATCTTACTAGTCACACATACATCCAAAGCAAAGGGAACCAATAAACCAACCGGCGAAAAAGAGAGACGACGACAGCGAAACTTTGTAGGCATCTTCACAGACAAGGTCAAACTGCAAAGAAATATATCCAATTGGCATGATCATACAGAGATATTAAAATTGTATTCCGTTGTTTTAAACCAAGAAAAAAATGCTGAATGCCACAGATTTTAAACAGGATCATTGAGTGTTAAAGTAACATTCTCAATGAAAGTCTAATGGAATCGCGTGACAACTTGTAACAGTTAATCTGGACACTCATTGCATCGTGCGACGGTCGCACCACTAAACAGTCGCTCCCTGTGTGTGTGTGTGTGTGTGTGTGTGTGTGTGTGGTTTCCAGACGCGATGACAGTTTTCTACTCGTCAGTCGAGGGTTTTTTTAGTGTTTTGCCTGTTGGATCACTAAAAAGTACCATTGGCCGACGAGTAGAAGACTCTCATCGCGTCTGGCAACCAACCACACACACACACACACCCACACCCACCCACCCACACATACAGCGACGGTTTAGTCGTGCGACCGTCGCACGACGCAGTGAGTGCCAAGCCGTATTGGAATCGAAGTGGCCGGTATAAAGTAGGAAGATGTTGGTTATTAATTAAGTACTTAATTGTTATTTGTTACATACAGTGAATTAGGTAGGCCTATGAGAGAGATACATTAAGATCTCATCAGGCCTCTTGAGATAAACTGCTTGGTAATTTCCATAGTGTTTATGCCTATGTGTGTTTTGTTTACATTGTGCACTGTAAAACCAACAATCGAAACTATTATGAATTCTTATCCCCGATACGATGGTTGAATCATATGTGGTAGTGTCGTAAGTCCATCCATATTTACACCCAGTTAACTCCGTTTCATTACCATTAATCGAATATATTTTACACTGTGTTTCATTGATGAATAGTGTTTCCTCGTTATCAGGTGGTAGAGTAGTATGGCTCTCATTCCACTCGCGGGTGCTGTTTCCCGCTTCAAACGGCGTACAATAGTGGTCCATGCTACCATTGATAAACATCGCGCCGATAATAAAATGTACAGTAGAAACAATCACAGAACAAATAAGAAGCGTAATAAGTTTTTGAAATCGACCATATTGCCCAATATGGTTAAATATATCATCGAATTGCATACCGACCGCTAGCTGTGCTGACTAAATAATACGCTTGCGAAGGTGTAAAACTAATGAACAAACCAAACGAACTGGATCTACTCAAATAAAAACTAACAAAAGCAAATCACAAAAGATTCAGTCACTATAAAATTAATGACGAATAGTGGCACTAAACACGGTTCGTAGTATTGATTTTAATTGTTGGTCGTAGCCACGATACGACACGTAAAGTGGCCAGATTGCAAGCGAAGCGAGGAAATGGTGGCTGGTAGCAGGCCGCCTAGGGCTCCGGCCGGGATCCAGGGGCCAAAGGTCCGTGAAAATATTTGCTATTTTTACAATTCTTTAGACTCATTTTAATGATACGTTTGTGTAAGTTCATATTTCAAAGATAATTTTGAGAATAATGTGCTACTGTTACATAGGCCTATCAAAAACAACTATTGGAACATCAGAAAAAAATTAAAAATAGGAAGAGTATGTACAGTAGTTATTCAATAGGCTAGAAGCGGAAATCATCCACGCACCTTAGTGTCGTTGTGTTCTGATAGCTAAACGCATGGCTTTCAGAATCTGCTCGTTTGTCATTGAACTAGTGGTGGGTGTGGTCACCACATCTTTTACCATGCTAACATACTCTCTTAACGTAAGCGAGTGAAAATCCACTCTTTTTGGAGTGACCTGAGGGACCACACAAAAAAAATGTGAAATTCACTCCAATCGATTGAAAATTCACTCTGTAGGAGTGAAATCACTTACTCTTTTGCAGAAAATTCACCCCAAAAGAGTGGATTTAGAGTGCTGATATTTCACTCTTTTAAGAGTGGTCCCTCAGGTCACTCTCACTCTTTAAATTCACTCCAAAAGAGTGAAGTTTCACTCTTTTACATAGAGTACTGGATTGTTATTGACAGTTTATATCTCAGCAACAGCTGATCGTAGAATGTTGATTTTAGTGCCAAACTGTTCGCCATAAGCATTTTGTTTTCGGCATAATGAACATTTTGTTCAAAAATGACCGAACATGGAGTTATTGACCTTTGATCGTTATTTCATGAATGGTTACTAACGGTTTATATTTTTTAATCACTGATCATATGTTTATTTTGGTACCGTATCTAACTGTTCGCAATGACCATGGAACATTTTGACAAAAAATGGTCGGAAATGGTGCTATATCGCTTGTATTTTTATTCCACATCTTATCTCAGCACCTTCTCAACATAGAATGTTGGGTTTGGTGTCAAACTATTTGCCATAAACACATTTCTATTTGACTAATGGAAAATTCCTCCAAAATGACCGGAAATTGAATTATTAACCTGGGCCTTTCATTGTATGCACTGCTATATGAACAGTTTACATCTGGTAACTACTGATCATAAAACGGTTGTTTTGGTGTCAAATTGTTCACAATGACCATAATATTTATATGCTGGCTAATGGAAAAATTTTCCAAAAAAAACAGAAAAGAATTACTGACCTTTGACCTTTAATTCAACAGTTTATATCTCGGCAACATTTGAACATAATGATTGTGGTGTGGTGTCAATTAATTAATATTTTCAAAACAATTAAGGCTTAGTAAAACACCATTTTGATAAATTTCTACTTTAGTTTTCTACGCTATTTAGTCTACTTGATTAAATACTTGAGGAAGTTTCGTAGTAATGTATTTCGGTCATCATATTGGTTATTTTGGGCTCCGTCTCTAGTTACCTATAATACTTATTAAAGTCCAATCGGTTTCAAATTAAGCAAACAGCTTCTTAATATTCTATATCAGTCATTTCATTCGGTGGATGGTCAGTCGGTCATTTAGTTATGGAAAGCTGGAACGGAACGTGCTTATGAGTTTAGTCTACTAATGTTTTAACGATCAATAATGTAACTAATTTTTAATTTGAACAACGCATTTATTACAATGGAAGAAGGCAAAGATTTTCCAGGTCAGAGCTCTCAAATGAAATTGAAATTTCCGAAGTGCCAAGTCTGGTAGGAAGACTCTTCCAGACCTAATATATGAACTGAAGGCCACAAATTAGGCATATAGGCTAAGTTGGTTGAAAGTTGAAAATAATTGCTGTTGTTATCAATCCAATCAGATTTAAAATCGGGATGTTTTCTTTTCATTGCGTGCTTATTCCTCCACAAAATGTGTATAATCTGTGTTGCTGCTATTTTTTAAAATTTCTCTATTTGACAAAATGTATCAAATAGTACGTCATATTCCGAGTGTCAATGTTATATTGTGGACAAGCTGTCAATTTAAATGGAAAACAAGTTTCATTCGGCCTGCGATCTCTGTAATGTTTTAAAATTATTTGTCACAGGTTTAGTGCATTAGAAAATGTAGGCCTAAATACAACTCTAAAATGCTCCAAACTATATTAATTATTATTTTATTGGCGACCTAATACATAAGTCATTAAGCTAATTACCATTATTCAAACAGCAGTAGTAGAGAGTAGTGATTCCGCTTCTTTTGTCTCTTGAGTTTGATAATCCACTATAAAAAAAACCTTAAATTGTTTATTTGTTTTATTATACACAAAGAATAATTACCGTAACACCTGATTTTACGTTGATGAGAACAGCGAATCGTTGACTATAGTAAAGGAATATGAACTGCCAGATGTGTTCATAGAGAATGATGGGTTATAGTTTAAATTATAGGCCCCAGGTGCTATGAAAACTGCTACAACCCGAGGCGCTTGCGCCGAGGGTTATAGCAGTTTTCATAGCACCGTGGGCCTATAATTTAAACTATAACCCAATCTTAAAGCAGTGCATATAACTTTTATACCGAACAAAGTTAACTGTCCATCCGAACAAAGTTAATGATGCACCTAAACTTGAACTAGAGGCTAGCGTCCGTAGGCCTAGCCTCTGCGGTAGCTACGCCTAGCAATAGTGTCCAATATAGGCCTACGCATGCCCAGGCTTAGGCCTAGTGGGCCTAGGCATACAGTCTGTGCCGGTCGCTTTTTACTACTTCAAAACGTTTTTGTGATTTTACTGTCTGCAAAACCTATTAAATCTTGAAGATGTTGGTCATTTAAAAGTTGAAACCTGACATTTTCCACCGCCATCTTCGGACTCGTCGTAGCTCTAGGCCTAGGCTAATTCGAGGGTGCAAAATCAAAACAAAACACTCGAGCAGGTGATCGATTTCCACTGAGGTCTGGGCGCATGCGCAATGCATCCATGGCACGTAAAAAAACAGGACATTTTGAAGTAAAAACGTGAAAAATACCATAGCGAGCGATCAGGTCTACTATAAGGTCGATTTGGCTACTATATATATAAGGTAGAATTATTGCCCATCTCATTATCCAATCAGATTATGAGATTGAGGTATATAAATTATTTTATACCTCACTTTTGATTTTGCATAGGCAGAGCTACGAGTCCGAGGATGCCGGCGGAAAATATCAGGTTTCAACTTTTAAATGACCAACAACTTCGAGATTTAATAGAATCTGCGGACAGTAAAAACATGAAAAACGTATTGAAGTAGGCTTTTAGAATTTTTCATGGTTTTTAAAAGCACCTGCACAGATTAGGCCTATCCTCCCTACTATGGGCTGTTGTTAGGCCTAGCCACCGCACTAAGGCTAGGCCTACGGAGGCTAGCCTCTAGTCCAAGCTTAGGTAGGATCATCAACTTTGTTCGGATGGTCAGTCAACTTTGTTCGGGATATAAAAGTAATATGGACTGCTTTAAGATTGGGTTATAATTGAAATTATAGTCCCACGGTGCTATGAAAGCCGCCCCTCGGCCAAGCGCCTCGAGTTGTTTTCATAGCACCTGGGGCCTATAATTTCAACTATAGCCCATCTAGCATAACATATTTCTTTAAATTTAACTGTTCCCCTGCTTTAATATAGACTGAATTGTGTTACGATGCATGGCTGTGCACAATTATTGTTAATGTTATTGCTCGTTGATCTTTGTGTATGTCATGTGTGGATTGGAATTGGTATTGTAGGAAATTTATACAGTGCATCACAATATCTGTGCGCCTTCACAAAAACAAAACAAAACAGAAAAAGAGAAAAGAACAAAAATGTTTACGTTGATGAGAACAGGGTATAACAGTGAATCGGTGACTATTATAGATTGATTTGTGTTGCGATGCATGGTTGCGCACATGCGTATTATTGTTAATGTTGCTCGTTGATCTTTGTGTATGTCTATGTGTGGATCGGAATTGGTATTGTAGGCAATTTGTATAGCGCATAATACTAACTATCTATGCGCTTTCACAAGTGTCTTTCGAAAAAGAACAAAACAGAAAAAGAGAAAAGAACAAAAATAGAAACAAATCGTTTCTTTGAAAATAGACAGAGAATGAGACTCGCGAACAGTAAACGGAAATGCATTCCGAAGATTAGGGTCAGCAAGGATCATTCACCACAGGTCTTCAAACGGCATGGCGAAAGCCTGTAGTAGGATTGGAAGTAGATCTGACAGTACGAGAACGAGAGAACCTTGTTGAATTAGATATGTGCATTGGAGAATAAAAATGAAGAATGTCTTAGGATGGGCATACATACTAACAGTTTTCTTCAACTGAGTTGTAACATTAGGTTAAAATAAGAAACAATACTCAGGTACCCGCTTTAGGGGTTGTCAGTGACTACACGGCTCTATTTCGGCGGCCCAATAAACTACTGGGTACTAACCAGGATACAAGTTATCAATTTAAATTTAGCCAAATTGACGGGAGTTTTAATACAAATTTTCTAGTGACGGTCATCTTATAACCGACGGCCAATTTAGAGGCGATTCTCAACCATTTTAGGGGTTTTATTCATGGAACACCGTTGACGCTCCCACCCCTGAACCCGCCATTGATACTGTATTGTCGACTGTAGGATATTTTATGTAGAAATCCATAGTTTATATTTCTCAACAGTACATGAATACGTGGCAAACGTAGTATGTGGTAAAATATTTATTAATTTCAATTGTACGAAGACATTTCAATCGAACGAAAACGATTGACATCCGACAGATCAAGCTGACGCCCTCTATGTGTGTTACCCGAAGAAAACATTCAGTCAAGTATTCTGAGTGTATCCGTCCATACCGTCATGTCTGTTAGTTTCGGTCACATTATAACTTAAATAACATGGTCAAAGATACAACTGAATCACCATCACGATGTAACAATTGTTGTCGTCTTAATCATCAGTTGGTCATCACACACATTCTTACTACACATTTTCGTCAAAATAGGTACAGTAGGTCCTATACGTTCGTTCTTGTAATTTGTTGTCATACATCTTATTATAACTATTATTAAACTTATAACTATATACTTAAAATTTGGAATAGCTCATGGTTAAAATACTTATGCCAAATTTCACTATTCACATGCTTATACTCAATAATACAATATGGCAATGCACTTGATGGTGATTATCTGTCCTGTCGGTTTTTTTTTCGTTCTTATTTTTTAAACACTATTAGTATTATAGCCTAAAATGCTTTTGTCAATGGATGTAAAAACAACCACAATACACTTAACTGAATATACACTATACCACGAATATACACAAATTTATGAAATCTGTACAAAATACTTTGATAATAGTGGCCGTTTGTGTGGTGGATTTGTCAGAACACGGCATGCATGTGAAATAAATTTTGTAAAGTATTTACACTGAAATTCAGAGAAACTGTATTTATCTTAGATGATTTTATAGTAAGAAATACTTATTAATCCCTAACTAAACTTCGCACACATTCGTTATAACGCGACGAGTCCAGTATTGTGTAGGTCCAGATTCTGAAACATCGATTAGGCCTGATCTTTAAATTAAACAAGGACGCCGTCCCCGAAATCCCTAAAAACACCCGGCACTTTCGTTTCATAACCGCAGACAATATTATATTTCGTTATTTCCAAGTAACAGTTAAAATGCAAAGGTCCGAAGTCTCCTGGAAATGGCAAGAGGCTCCTGATTTTTTTAGTCATCTCCCGTCCTCCTAAAAAAATATATTTTTCTCATGAAAATTTTAAGTGTCTTCCAAAAATATTCAAGTGGGTCTTGGCCTATAGCCTAGGAGCAAAATCAGTTGTCCCTTGAATATACACCAGGTCTGCTCAATGTTAAATACAATAAAATAGATATTTTTACATATTTTTATGTACTTTTTCTGTGTTCTGTTTTTTTATTGTGACGCGTCCCCGCATTTGCATTCACGCAAATTTGACCGACAAAGTAGCCGACATAAAATCTCCTGATTTTTGACTTCTCAAACTTGGAACCTCTGAAAATAATTTACAGTAGGCCTAATTATTAAATGGTTTACTCGAATTTACCTTGGTAATACATTATGTTGTTACAATTCGTGATAAACGTCAAGATTATCAACAAAGTTGACAATTTAATTTTCGAGCTTGATGTAAACAACTTCTAAAATACATGTAAATCATTGTACAGTACTTATTGACATTGGTTTTTCAGTAGAATCACGATACTGCAACGCAGTAACTAGCTTGTGGTGGATAAATTTTGTCACACGTCGCATATGTTTACACAGGTCTTCTTCGAAGCAGAATGCATGTTACAACCATGGGCGGCGGAAGATGGGGGGACGCGTCCCCCCCCTGAAATGGGATTCCAACAACAAAACTCACATTTCACAACTCCAAAACTATGCAAAAATATGAATATTGTGGGCGTGAAAATCACCTTTAGAGACCAGGAAAGCACGAAATTAGAGGCAACAAGGGTTTTTTTGTTTTTTTTTTGCACAACAAATTCTAAGCGGACTTGGAGATAGCCGAGCGGATTTTTAAAATTTAACTTCGCCCCCCCCCCCCCCCCTAATTCAAAAACGTTCCGCCGCCCCTGGTCACAACTGTCAATAATATGTGTGATGTGTGACAAATTGTATCCTTCATACTGTCAATGATATTCCACACTGTATCAATATAGCACAATAAACCACGAGAATATGGTGGATTTTTGTCCAAAATGGTTTAAAATAGAGGGTGTTTGAACGCATGCTGTATATTTTCCATTAGAGTGAATATACAAACATTTTATTTATTATCCCACATATTAGCTTTGTATGGGTCTACCAAGTCTTGTTAACTGTTTGAAAAATTACGTTCTAGTCCAATCTGATGTTTTGTTGCAGTCAGCAGCATGGCATAAACACCAACAACACAAAATGTCAGTGTTTCTAAATGTACACATTATACATTATTATTATTTAGTCTGGTTATCTTTCTTTCTCTTGGTTTAAACAAAATTAACAGCGTGATAATGAAATTGCATATTGGTGATCGACTGTACGTGAGTCACGACATCAAATCTATTTTGCTAACACTCATGCATATCCATGAAAGATCTGGGTTGGAGCGATCTCTATCGGATCTTTATGGAAAGGCTTTAGACAAAAATCGAGGCACGATCGTCCTTAATTCACACCATAGGTAGTAGGAGTGTAGACCCTACCCTACACAAATGCTACTACACTACAGCATGGTTGTTCGAGAGTATCAGCATTGGGCCGCCCTCTATCGATTTTTTAGAAAAAGTCTTTGGGTAAAAATTTCCTCGTCCCGCCCCCTTTTACACCGATCAAGAAAAACACATAACCGTACCGACGAAGGACAAGCCTGTGTATAGAAGGGTTACATGCACGTCGATGTGTATTTTTATTTTAGTTTCATCTTCGTCTACAGTCATGAATCGAAAGCTTCTCATTGCGTTGAAGACATATACAATATTTTGCCACAGCGAATACGTTTCGATATTCGTGCTAAAGCCATAAATAGACCTATTACATAAAAGACACCTTTACTTCATTCTACTGTGTTATTCAGCATAATATAATATGCTAAAATTTAAATATACTAAGATGTTTATGACAAATGTCAATAATAAAGACATAAATATATAAATAATATTATAATTATTACGTCTATGAAGATTTTCAGTCTTCCAGGAATGTATACAGGTATAATAAATAATAATTCTAGTCTTCTGGACTTACTTTTTAAATGAAGGCTATAATATCAGGTCAACGCACCCTTGCCGCCAAGTGATCAGTCGCCCTGATGATGTGTTCTGGATTGGACACGATATTATAGCCATCATTAAAAAAGTAAGTCCAGAAGACTAGAATTATTATTTATTATACCATTATGATTATTAATAAATATAATAACTATTAATCAAGGTTCAAATACATTAGAAAAAGACCCGCTTTCTAATCACATATAATCTGATAATATGGATCTTTATCATATTTATAATTATTACGTAACAATTGTTGTATAATGCTTTAGGCTACTATGAGTTTTCGCAACTTTTCAAAATACAAATTCGGATACGTCATAAATTCTTGTAACGTTTGAATAGAACACCTTGAATATCTGTCAGAGTTGGTCAATATTTTACGACCATCATCAATAATAATAATAATAATAATAATAATAATAATAATAATCTTTTAGTCTCCTGTAAGTACAGTAAAGCCGGGCACTCACTGCGTCGTACAACGGTCGCACAACTTAACCGTCACTCCCTGTGTTTGTGGTTGCTTGCCAGTCGTGATGACAGTCTTCTACTCGTCTGCCGACGGTTTTTTTAGTGATTCAACAGGAAAATAACTATAAAAAAAACCGTCGGCCGACAAGTAGAAGAATGTCATCGCGTCTGGCAACAACACACACACAGAGCAACGGTTTAGTCGTGCGACTGTTGTACGACCGTCGCACGACGCAGAGAGACGTACCCGGCTTAACTGAACAATATTTCGATCCTGAAGGTTCATAGGGATGCAGCTTATTTCCAGTTTCAGAGCGTGAAGTGGACGAGAGTATGATTGGGCGCTAGTCCATTGTAGGTTAATTCCGTGTAATTTGCCGGTACTCCATATAAATTGTAAGCGAGAATAATAGATATAAATATGAATATACATTAATCCTCTGCTATAGAAGATTAGAAGATAGTGATAACCAATCACTGTTCTTTCACGGAAGCCCACAAATGGCAGACAATTCGCGCGTTAGTTAAAACAGTAGTTTTCTGCATACACGATGAGATTCCACCGTTACCGGGTAAGTTATGCTAGCTCAGCCCATGTAATTATTTATTTTTTATCAGTGGCCGTGTTTTCGCAGGAATTTCAGATTATAGGATAAAATAGCATTCAATCAAATCAATTTAAAAAAAAATACAACTGCGCAAACTCAGTGTAGGCCATAATGCATTACGAGTCCACTAACTTCCGGTGATTTTTTGGCGATTTTCACCGTGGTGAAATCCTCGCAAGAAGCACCAAAAGCAAGATCAAGGTTGACCACGTTTCAAAGGTAAAAAACATATCGCATTTAGGTCAATTATCGGATAATTATCGGAATATTATCGGATAATTATCGGATAATTTTATTACGTCAGAATAGGCTAAACACCCGTTTCTGCAGCACTTTTATCGGATAATTTTTATTTGGATAATTTATCGGATAATTTTTTCTCCTGCGGAAACACGGCCAATAATTGTTAATCATTTTCTGTTGAACTTTATTAGTTACACCCATAAAACTTTGACGTCAACTATCGAGTGTATGTATTTTTTTCATCGCAATGTATACACTGCCATTATTGTTTGCCCAATTTCGGACCAATCACATCGATACAATTATAATACATTTTCAGAATAGGATGTTTCCTCAGCTCCAATGCATAAAACGGGTCGTTAAACCCATCAGGTCACAAAGACGCTGGTGGTGCTACACAGTTACTTATCAATCATACGTCCTTCCCAGAAATTTTGAAAATCTATTAACCTGTTTGCAAAATTCCTATACAGTGCATTACTGTTTCTCTTTTATAAACTGGATATGTTGGTAGCCGATAATGGATACTGTAGTCTGTCAGGTCTGCCTCGTACATTAGTAAGAAATATGGGGGTTGCGAATTAACGGAAATTTTAAATTGTCGTAACACCTGTCGTTTCGGATCTCGTCGTTCATGTCATGTGGTCCTCATCGGGTCCATCTGTCTGTCAAAAAGGTATAACTGTTTTAATCAATTAATAAAAAATGAGAAAAATTCTCAATAAACAGAAGTAGAAGTTTATAAATTGAATTCTCTTTTGTAAACATTTAGCGTTTATCTTATGTTTGTCTTCAATGTCTTAGTGCGTGTACCTGTTGTGAAACAGTTTCCGGTCGGTCGTTGAGCTGCGACTAATTTCGTGAGTATGAAAATCGTTGAAGTTTAGTATATAGCTTCAACAATTTTCAATTCATTACAAGTCCACTCAACTCAATGACAGGAAACATGGTTCACACCAGTATCGAAACGGAATTTGGGGGCCTTTTTCATTAAACGTATGGTACGCCGCTCTATTCTTTAAATTTAACCAATGTTCTCGTTTTTTTTTTCGAAAACTGGATTTGAATGCGCCAGGGCTTCGAATAATTTGGTTGGCAAAGGTAGGGCGCTTCAGCAATGACACCAAAAAAATCACACATTATAAATTCCACGGCACTTTTGGCGGCGCACTTTTCCAATCACGCATTCACAGTGTACAAACAGCCCGCCCGCAAAGCGCGACATTCAAGAGCTACTTTAAATACCAAACGCGCAGCTCCACAATCATGGAAGAAAAAAAGATGCCGTAGAATGTGTACAGCGCGGCCTTCAAGTGTAATTTTAAATAACGCAGATATCGAGTTTGCTTATTCTTGTAATATTTACATTATTCGGCGTCAGTTCATTTCTGCTGATATACACGTGCGCAGTTACAGCAGTTTTGCTCGCGAACCTTTGGTTCAGCCGCACGCGTCACACTTCGATGCAGAATTCGTTTGCTCACGTCGTGGAAACCGGCCTTTAAACAAGCCATTTCACGGTTTCAACTGCGCGTGTGCATGATTAAGATCAAGTCATAAAACGACGCGCGCCTTATTGAAAAGGAATATAATTACCGCACGTCATTTTATTACTTGACCTTAATCTGCACATGCGCAGTTGAAACCGTGAAATGGCTTATTGACGCACACCGTGGGCAAAGTCCCTGCGTAGACATTTACTTGGCAACTGCTCAAGTGTGAATATATTAGTGTTTTAAAATACTGTGTTGGCCAAACAATTTTGGACAACATGCTTTGCTAAAATACGAAACAGAAAATGATGCCCGCAATTTTGTTAACTCCCTTTTCATCAATCACTTCCTCCCCCGTATCCACAGACCATCCCGTATCACCCAAACTACAGCAACTTTACTAGACAACATAATAA
>JAOTQE010122127.1:0-12569 GCA_025631205.1 Nesometra sesokonis
GGGGGGGGGGGGGGGGGGGGGGGGGGGGGGGCAGGGTCCGTTGGGCCCCCCTTGGATCCGCGCCCGAACACGGCTTGTCAGGCATAGCTTTCGGAACTATATGACTAGGGCTTTCCCTTGCAAATTGTAGACTTTGTAATGCTATAGGTTTAACGAGTGAAAAAGAAACATATGCAAGGCAAAACTGTGTCCCGATCAGTGGGATTTATTTTTTATTGACACAATTTTTACTGATGGCTAAAATGATACTTGGGAGAACAATACAAAATATTATTCAAAATTAAAAGCAATTAAATATAATATATCTTTCTTCAGCATTTTGCTGTCTGAAATGACATGAACAAATTAAATGTGACAAAAAATCCCTTGGTCCAAACTAAAAGAGATCTGGGACCTCACCAATGAAGGACTAAAATGGATGCTGGCCTGCCATGTGATAGGGGCATTTATATTAAATCATAACTAAACTTGATGACTATCTAAATGAACAGGAAAATGCTTTACTGTAACACATTCCATGGAAACAGTATTTGATAATTTTAGGCACACAAGGCTGTTTAGTAGGAAGTTATAAAACGGTGATGTAAAGTTGTGAGAGATTTTAACATGGTTTGGGCCAGGAGGATGGGCCTTCGGCAATGCAAACATTTTAAATTGTATACTGCTTTATAAAATAACTTAGTTGTAGATTGTCTAACAATATTAATTATTTTTTTGGGTTATATGTATCACATGTATTCTTTACTAGTGTGTTAATATTATAAAAATATCTATTTTGTGCTTTGTTATGATTTACAAAAAAATCAAATTAATTTTTGGAATGGAAAATTTGAATTCTTAAATGTCACTGAAATCACATACTGATTAGTAAGACTTCCGGCGGCAAGATGTTTTAAGACACCGACAAAATTACAGAAAATAATGCATCGTAATGGAAATGAAAAGTTTTCATCAGAGTTCTGAAACGATGATGAGCAGTACTATAATATGTAACTATAACATTTAAAGGGCAGGAGGTTCACCCAAAATAATTATCTTCCTTAAAATTATCTTCCTTATATGATTTAGTTTATCATAAAAAGTATATTCAGCCCTGTTTCTGAATTTTTACGATTCCTCACCTCATCATAATTATTGGTGAAATAGATGAAAATTGCTTAGTGGGGGATAGTTCAAATTACAAGATAGAATCCCTATTCTTTTACATACAATTTGTATGCAAGAGGTGTATTTTAAATAAATTGTTTAAAATCAAATCAAAATATATAGAAAAATACTACAGTATTTTTTTGTGTTTTAACCAGAATTGTTTATTTCTGATGTTTTTATATAGTGTAAAGTAGCCATTTTTATTTTATAATAAAAAATTACCCACTTTGCTATTTTGTGTGTAAAGGAATAGGGATGAAATCTAGTGTTTATTTTTATTATATTTGTAATACATGAGACTCAAGGGGAAGAAATTGTAAATATTTACAACTAGGGCTGAATATACTTTTTATGATTATAACTGAAACATATAATGAATAGTAATTTTTTGGGTGAACTGCCCTTCAAAGTTCAGTTGGTTTTTTAGGCTATTTAAGGCTATGTTCAGATACATGGCTTAAGCGGAGTTTAGCGTAAGCAAGGCGCAAGGCAACCTGCGGCGTAACGACCAAGGTGTTCGGACACAAGGCGTAGCGCAAGTCATAAGCAATTTTAAAATTGGCGCCAGTAGGGTTTTCTATGACCAGTGATCTGTAATTGATTGGCCAATGCAGACTGATTGCAAATTGTGAATGGATAATGCGTAACACAAGGACAAAACCATTCAGGTGTACGAGGCGTAGCTCCGTAGCTTACACTAAACCGGGGTCTGCAGGGAGCACAAGTTATGCTCCGGATTAGGGACTTACGCTAATTGCCGGCTAGTTCAGACACAGATAATCGTACGCCGCGTACGTTACGCTCCGCTTAATCGTTGAGTCTGAACATAGCCTAAGATCAATCAATAAACTATACATTTAATTATGTGATGTAGGCCTACAGTTTTAAAAATCCTAATATGTGAAGTCTCACCACAAAATAGGTTGCATAAAGGTAAGATCAAATTTATTTATTTATTATTTACTGACATATACAGGATAAACATATGAGGCTAGGCATGGAAAAACCACCAAGTTGTCACACAGGAAGTTAATGAGAAATAAGTAAATAAACAACAGGAAATATAAACAAATACAAGGGAATTTTGTGTAGATATTGTTCCATAATTTTGATTATAGATGTCCGATTTTGACAACTGACCCCTCATTTTAAAGCTTAGAAAATGCTGAATAGGTTTCTAATATTATTTCACTTTTGTCATTTTGCGACAACTTGGTGGTTTTGCCATGTCTTAATTGCCCCCATATGAAGTTGATTAAAAAAAACCTATTTTTCATATGGTCAGTTTCTTACAGCAATAATAAAAAAAGAATTAAAATACAATGTTTAAAAAATGCCTTAGAAAATATGTCTAAAAAAAGTATAAAATATTAAAATGGTTATTATTTATAAAATTCTTATAAAAATAATTAAAATAATTTGTTACTTTAAAAGGACTAAATATTGGTTAATTTCTTAGGGCTGAAGCAAAACTTTTTTGTAGCTTGCTTCACGAACCCTCTGACGCAGAAGATTCGGATTTGATATAAAAATAAAATTTTGCTTCTGGCCTATTATTGAAACCGCCGACATTAATAATTCAACATTTTAATTTTTTTTTAAATGTACTTTTACAACTTAAATTCATGATTATTTTTCTGAAAATGCAAGTGATTTTAATAATCATTATTTATAATATTTTTTCCCACATAAATAAATCTTTATTTTTGTCTTAATCTCCACTTTGTAAATATAACTTGCTAAGTGAAAAAAAAAATTATCTTTATTTTTTTTCGTCCTTCTGTTAGCTGAATATCCCAAACAATTTCGCAAAAAAAGGTAAAGTATAGAAAAGGTTCCACATTAAGGAACTTCGCTTGATAATTTGAAAAGAAGTAACTGTAATATTTTTTTGTTTCATATTTATGCCAACAGTAAAAGGCAATGCAAAATTACAGTAGGTACATTACTATAGTATTATGGTACTAATATTAATATTTGTTACATTTGAATGGTACGCTACTTCATTGTAACCGATTAACTAAATTTACACATGAGTGCTCATTGACGTTCTTTTATCCGGTTATTTGATGTTGTCACTGAGTCAATAGACATTTGTTCCATTCGAATGACAGCATTGTGGGATTTACAGCCTAGAGGAATGCGTTAACAATTAAAACAACAAAAATCTATTGCGCCCTGGAGAAGTTACTGAGAGTATTAATACTGTAAATGAACATTGATTACGATAATGACAGTTCTGTACTGATCCTGGTATAAGCCCACTACCATTAAACACAAAATCCCAGTCAGTGTGTGATGTGGACATATACCCTAGTATAAGCCCACTAACCTTGAACATGGAATCCTAGTCAGTGTGTGATGCAGACATATACCCTAGTATAAGCCCACTAACCTTGAACATAAAATCCCAGTCAGTGTGTGATGCAGACATATACTCTAGTATAAGCCCACTTACCTTTAACATGGAATCCCAGCAGGTGTGTGATGTGGATATATACCACAGTATAAGCCCACTAACCTTGAACATAAAATCCCAGCAAGTGTGTGATGTGGATATATACCCTAGTATAAGCCCACTAGCCTTGAACATGGAATCCTAGCAAGTGTGTGATATGGATACACTGTTGTATACCCTAGTATAAGCCCACTAAACCTTGATTATGGAATTCCAGCCAGTGTGTGATGCCTCTAAGCGCTTCACAATTATTACCCCTAGTCATTGGGACAAACACCTATGGAATACAATCCATTCCATAATTTTGCAGCCGTAATCAGCGCATATGGCATTTGTACCTCCCAGGTACCCACTTATACTCCTGGGTGGAGAGAGGCAACATGGATAAAGTGTCTTGCCTAGGAACATAAACAGTTGACCAGAGTGAGCCTTGAAACACCGACCTCGTGATTGGAAGCCTGAAATGCCACCGCTGCGCCAACTGCTTCCACAGATTAAATGTGTCATTTGTTATATAGCACAATATTTCACTTCATAGGTTATTGTGCATTTTACCTGTATATTCTTGTGAAGTGCTTCACAAAAAGGCTATTCTTTAAAATTAAAACCACTAAAAGTTTTAGGTTGCCTTAAATAACAGAGTACAGCAGTGTTTTCCCAACTGAAAAAATTATATTGGTAAATTGTCCTAAAAACATGACATGCCAGGCATGGCTTTTGGGTTGGTTTTGGCCCCACCCAAAATACCTATAACTATAGGCGTCTATGAACATTCATGTATTATCTGTAAATAGTAAAAGAGGGCAAAAAATACACAAGAATCAAAATTATATCATAATTACTTTACAATAAACAATTTTTATTGGTAATTTGTAATTTGTACCAGTAAATTTGATGGCTAAAACCACACTTCAGAGAACACTGTACAGTTATTCACAAAACTCTTATTGATTCAAGTGAAATAAATATAACTGAACATAAAAATGACAAGTATAAAGTGTACATGTGAATCATTCATAGATTTTCACTTCTGGGTAGACGTATTTACTATTCAAAATTAGATCACAACTACAACTTTACATTTGTGAAACACAATCACCGAAACACTTATTTGATTATCAAAAATCAATGTAGAACCGTCTGTCATACGCTTGTAGTACTAGTGTTGTATCTTAGTTCTGGTTCATCAGTTTGAGTCGTGTAAAGGTTAAGACAGTCTCGTTACTGGGATGAAGATACATGGATACAGCCCGTTAAACATGCTGTAGGTACATGTAGCTAACAATTCAACCAGTAATTGAAACAATACCTTTGTTATATTATAAAGTACTGTACATGTGTCTATTAGTGGGAGGATCCTCTTTGTTGGATTGGTGATACAGTTTGCAATGAGATTCTTTCAGGTTCAATAAAGAGTATGTAGACAGAATACAGTAGGTCAAGGTAAGTTGTTAGTATAAATTTATTAACTAAAATATTAATATTACTAAATTGATAGCATAATTACTGGATTGTTGAAGTATAGGGAATATTTAAACTCTGGTATTAACTAGAACATAAAGCTGATGTTCTATCAAAATGGACTTAGTAGATGATACATAAGTGGAAATGGTAAATAGTAATGGTTGAATAGATGAGCAGAACTACAATAGTTGTACTGTAGATGGACATGAAAGGGCATATGGGCATACATGTACATGCATTTGGGGAATTCCTACTTCCTATTTTGGGCAGTAGGGCCTACGGTGGCCCATAGTCATAGATAAATATAAACTTAAAAAACCCTCAATACAGTATTTGCATTATCAATTACATTTGTGGGTTGTCTCCGAATGTGGAGTGTGAGTGAGTGCTTGATGACTGTTAGCAAGTGTTAGTCAAAAGATTCCTGGTTATTTTAGACTATGCGTGCCGTTAAGCCAGATATATGCCAGGACTAGATTTACGCCTCATGGATGGTCATACACTGTATTGAGGCAGGTGGACCCCCATCCCAAGCACTCTCCCTCCCCCACCAAACTTGTACACATACCACCGTCGCAGATGTTACGTGCCACTCTGAGAATCTCCCGTTTTTTCAATCGTCAATGTTGGTATGCATGGTCTTCTAGGTCATTATTAAAAACAGGAAAACGCGAGATAAGGAAAAACAGTAGGAATACGAGAAGAGTATAGATCTACACGAGCACACAGAAAAACATAGAAACAAAAAAGATGAGTAATGCGCAGTGGTTCATACTTAAAAAATATGCAAAAAATCTACTGTTATCTAAAACAGACCATTCTCCGTCCAGGCATCATCCAGGATCTCAAAGGTCAATAATGTAGGAAATACGACAAGGACTGCTCAGAATCAAAATACTGAATTAGACACGAATCTGGAGGATTTTCAATCAGGAGGAAGTTAGATAATTGTCAAAATGGACATGTTTAATGCAAGTCAAAATAAATTATTTGAATTTAGGAACAAGACTAGAATCAAAGTGTATAGGGATGCTAAAAATTTAGTTAGAAAAATAATCGGGCCAAGGACTAGTAATTATGTCCTCCTGAAATAGTTCAAGGGATTAGTTCATTGATTCTCTCAAGATTTGATGAATCATGATTTTGGTGCTAAAATTGTTGTTTTATTTTCGATTTACGCATTTTCATGTATTTTGTTCAATTTACAATTACAGAGTAAAATTAATTAACATTATTAATTTGATGGATATAAAAATTAGCACCTGAAATAATTCAATTTGGACAGCTATACATCTTGCAGTGACGGATTTACAGGGGAAAGCTAAACAGGCTTACAGTAAGCCCCCTAAAATTGACCCAAAAAATGACTTTAAAAAATGGACTAATAAAAATAGATGCAGTGTGTAATGACTCCCAGAGGCATACTTGGACCTTTGCAAGCAGGTTTTTTTTTGTTTTGCTTGTCAAATCCAAAATCTGGATTTAAGCCCACTAAATCACAATTCTAGATCTGCCCCTGCCTTGCACATGCTACTTATGCTATTTTATTTGCTATACTTTCACATAAGTTTGACTACTTCTGTATTGACTGTATTAGAGTATGTTTAATTTCATTGTATATTTCTTGTTTGATATTGATTTTTGTCCTTGAATGCAGACCTCATACATAGCTACATAATCACTTTATGATGTCCAGTTGATGCCATAACCTTTTGACCCCATAACAACAAGATAAAATTATAATTATTAAAAAATATTGATAATATTATCATGTCAATTTCTACCATGATTAAACAATGTTCTCATTCTCTTTATCATTAAAATAACAAAAGAAAAGGATGGGTACCTGCTGTATAATTAATGTGCTTTATAGTTTTCTTTTACTGTAAGTTTTGTCAGCATCCTTTAATTGTTTATAGGATTCTTACTTTACTATTATGCTATGCTACATGTATGACCAGATGAAATTATATTTCGAATAATACAGTTTTTTCAATTATGAATCTTTACAAAAATTGAAATTTAGATTTGTGTTGTTTATTGAAGTCAAAATTGAAAGCATTACTCTAAACTAGTTCAAATCCTTCTCAATTTCATCCTAATAATGCTTTCCGCGGCCACATACTCGGGGCAACACTGAAGCCCGTCGCACTGTAGATAGACCGAGCGAGCAGTCATTGCTTCTGCATGCGCACTATAATACCACTGGCGGCACCAGTACCCTGCCACTGGCGGCACCAGTACCCTGCCACAGGAGGTCTAATCACCATAGACCAACAGAGCTCCAAATTACAACTGGAAAGTATACAATATGAATTTACTTAAGAGTAATAAAATATGTGAGGTGTCGCCACAAAATGTTAGGAAAATTCAAAATTGAGTTGTTCAATAGAAAAAAAAGATAATATTATGGATTGTGCAAGACACGAGGTCTTACAAATCCATAGAAAGACAAGATCGCAGCGGAAAGCTGTACAACAACAGCATTCATACTTGACTGAATTCCTCGTCCCACCTCACCGCTTCACCATTTCCAAGGCTTCTTAGTATTTACAGTAGTACACAAACCAACTTCACATAAAATATCCGGGCGGTTTATTTCCACCAACACTGTAACTTCTGCAATGATGATTCCAATTATTTGTTTATATAATGAATAAAATAGGAAATCCTAGTAGGCCTATTAGCAATGACGATGAATTTGTAGTATGGCAGGAAACAGAGATCAAAATCAATATTCAGAAAAAATGTCAAAAGAATTACTTTAAGACGTACCAACACAGCCTGTGTGTTAAATTTATTTGGCCAATGTCCAAACTACAGTGTTTAATGTATTTTTTAATAAGTTAGCTACAGTATTAAAACTTGTCTGTGGTATAACCTTTTTACTTAACATACCTTGTAGTATGATGCATAAACAACTAATAGTAATAGCCAGTACTGTAGTATAACAGTGTACAGTACTCCTGAGTATGGTTTTAGCCACCAAATTTACCGAAAAAAATTACAAATTACCAAGAAAAAATAATGTTTATTGATAAAAAATTAAAGCATTATATAATTTAGATTCAATTTCGATTTCAAATTCAATTCTCATATTTTTCCCCTCCTTTACTCTTTAATATTACGGAGAATACAGGAATGCTCATAGAGGCCTATAGTTTTCTAAATATTTAGGGTAGAAGCCAAAACCAACGCAACATCCATGCATGACAAGTCACGTTTTTTGGACAGTTTACCAGTATAAATTTTTCAATTGGGAGAACACTGTATACCCAGCAGTACAGAAAGGTATGAAAAATAATTCTATTTAATTTTCAAGATACTTGGCATTGTTGTTGGGAGCACCTTCTAATTTCTTTAAATTGTAAATTTGAAAGTTGACATTAAAATTTTGGCCTGTATTTGAAGTTGCGAACAAACATTACTCTGAATTTTTTTCCTGATAGTAATTGAAACTTTTGATATTAAAAAAAAAATAATAATTATATGTATCCTATTAATATCTTCAGTGTAAAAAAAAAACAAATACCATAAGCAATTCTTGGAAAAAAGTAGAGCCTGTTTCCACATATTTGCTGAAAAAAATGGAAACCAATATTAATAATCCACTAAATAAATTATCGAGTCATGACCTCACCTCTAGTTAAAGGGTTACTGCTAGAATTGTGATGACAATGAACTACTAAATGCAGATGCACAGCAAGCGGCTTTATAGAGACTCCTAAGAGACAAAGGCGGAACTGTTATTGCAAGCAGGTTTTTTGGGGTTTATTTGCATGACAAAACCAAAATCGGAATTTATGTCCCCCTAAATCACAATCCTGGATCCTAAATCACAATCCTGGATCAGCCCCATAGCGCTTTATATGATATTACCTCATAGATTTATTATTTACGGCTAGATGGTGAAATTTCACAGAAAACATAGCCCAAAGTGCAGTTTCATGTACAGTAAGTACCTACTACTCCGGAATCCAACCAATCAAATCGTGTTAGGTTCTAACACTGTTGCTACATAGAAATTGTGCCCCCAACATTTCATAGAAGCAAAGATAGAAGTTTCAAAAATTTATCAATAAAAAAAGCAAAATTAATCCAAATATAAAGACACTGACAAAATAAAATATATGTGACATACTGTATTACAAATAATTTGTATGACAAAAGAAGTCAAAAATACAATTTATTGTAAAACAGTTATTATTATTTAACTTACATGGCTGTGACAAAGGCTGAAGAAATCAAAATAGTAGGTACCTACTGTACATGGGACTGAAATTCTACAGTGTTAAATTCACCATCTAGCCTTAAATAATATATTTATGTATTCTCCCCAGTTATTTGAACAAACATACTGTAAGAAACAATCTATTCCATAATGTGCAGAACTCTGTAAGCACAAGTGGCATTTGTATCCAGGTACCCAATTATTCTTGTGAGTTGAAAATGGCAACATCCATAATGTGCCATGCCCAAGAACACAGAGACCTTGCCAGCGTGACAACTGCTCCAACTTTTCACAGTAAAGCTTAGTCCAGACTATCAAATTTATTTGATAAAAAACTTTAATTATACCCAAATAGGGTAATGATATATATGATCATGGTGTGACATCATCATGACCATATATAGGCATGTCAAAGTTTTTTGTCTAAGAAAATTTGATAGTCTGGACTGAGCTTAAGGATGAGTGCATAATTAAGTTAATAAATATCTGGACATAAATATAAATTTAATAATAAATTAATGGTGGTATTCGCAAAGATCAAAAGAAACTTACAGGATTACAGTAGTTTAAGAAATAGTGAATAACTGTAACATAAACTATAGTTGGAATAATGCACTTTACTGGTTTCAATCCATGATGGGCAATGGACTAATAAGAGGTAAAGTATTCATTTACTCAGTTATTTTATTTCAGAAACAAATACCATATAATCGGAAAAATAATTACACATAGATAACTTATAATAGAAAGAAATAAAAATAACCATGTAGTTTTAGATTAAATCTACAGTACAGTAACCTACAGGTATAGCCGAGCTACTATTCAAAAAGCATAATAATACATCTCTACGCTCACTCTAGGGTTATTTTTTTTTTCTTATCCAAACTACAGTAGCTAAAGGCTGCCGATATTTTTAGCCAAATTATAAACTCTTTAGCCAAATTTTTGATAAAATTGCCCACAAAATGGACTGATATTTGGATTTTTACTGTAATAGCCAAATTGGCGAAAGAGGTCATTTTTATTTTTGTCAAATGAGAATTCCAGTAGACACTGCCGACTTGGCAAATGAGGCAAGACATGGCAAAACTATCAAGTTGTCGCAACATTTAAAAATTGAGTTAATATTGAAACCATATTACAATTTTTGCAAGCTTTATGAGGGGTCAATGATCAAAATCAGACATGTACTGTATAACCAAAGTTATGGAACAAAATAAACAAAAATTTCTTTTGTATTTGTTTATATTTCCTGTTGTTTATTTGCTTATTTCTCAATAACTTCCTGTGCCAGGGGCGGATTCAGCAGAGCTAGAAAGAGGGGGCCCGATGCAAAGTTGCGCAAGCCCAGGTACAGTATGAGGTTTAACAGGAAAATGATAACAATAAGCGTGGGTCCAGGGCCCGCGTAGGGGCCGGGAAAATTTTTCTTTGCATTTTTAGTGCCCCAAAATTGTACAAAAATATATTTTTTGGTCTCAAAAGTGGGGGCCCGGGTCCGTTGGACCTCCCCCCCTTGGATCCGCGCCTGTGTACGGCAACTTGGTGGTATTGCCATGCCATGCCTTGCCTCAAATGGTTAGATTGAGAATAGCATCTACTCTATGCCTAACTGTACTAGTCTGTAAGATCATACTACTACTGTTTTATTAATGAAGATGGTAGAGTATAGTTTGATGATGACCATTTTCCCTTGGGTAAGAAAGTACAATCATCATTAGTAACTCAAGCTCAGTAGGAGAGAGAATGATGGAAATATTATAACACTGATTACTAATAGTTCCTTAATAACATCATGGGATTGTCATCGTTATATTATATTTAATAAACATCATCAGTAAATTAATAGGAAATACAGTATACTACTGTCTGAAAGATATCTTATGAATGTTGTAACGTCCACCCACTCAATTTATTGACTGACCATCGAAGAATGGTCCATACAGTTTAAGGCCACTCATTAAACATTTATCAGTTGGGCAGAGATTATGTACTTTTCCCCTGTTTGTGTCCCCCTATGCCCTTTCCCTTCTTTGTGAAAGTCTACAAGCCACGTTTTCCATCAGAAACTGTTTGAAACTTGGCCAGCGTGTTCCTGGATTAAAGATCAGAAGCTGATGAAATTTTGAAGGGGAAAGGTCAAAAGTCAAGGTAATTTTGAAGGAAAAAGGTCTAGTAAATGTAAACTGGAGGACTATGATATGGCTGGAGGGCAGGCACTCTTGGAGTCCCCTTTAGATGTGTTGTGTTGGAACTGATTATAACCTTGCAGTGCATTGCTTATTTAATTATTATTTACTGTACTACTGTAAGTAAAAGTATAATTTTAAACATTTTTAAAAATCATAAAGAAGAAATAAAAACAAGTTTTGTTTTAAAATTTCTACAACATTGTGAAGGAAACCTTTAACTAAGGCTTTTTTTGGGGAAATGAATTTAACAAACTTTATCAAAATGACCAAAATCTTAAACAGAAATCTGTGATTATTTTGTTGGATAACATTATTACCGTAACAAATAAAAAATTGATGAATCTGTGGTGAATATAATTGTTTATAGAATAATTCAATTTAATTTTGGAACAAGGGGATTTAATTGAGAAACTATAAATATAAAAAATAAAGAGCAAAAAAATTCATGAAAATGGATTTATATATTTTATAAATAAAGCAGATCCCTATCATCACAGGTCTGCAAGAATGAGACTAAGGTAAAATTATTTTATTATTCTTATTATTAGATAAAGAAATTGTAACACCATCCCCACCCCCACCCGGCGATAAACAATTAACCTAATAACATATTTGAATTAGGTCTTGAATATGTACAGTACTTAGGCATCGAAACTGAAATTTTGTCTAAATTTCACACTAAAATGCTTCTAACTCAAAAACTACTAGAGCGCCTATCTTCAAACTTTCAGGATATCTTCTTTATATAATTATACATATCTCACAAAAGTTTGAAGGAAAACAAAAGTGATATTTTTTTTTATTCAACTTCAAACTTTATATTTTAGAATTCCCGTTAAAAATTCATGTTATATAGTATAAATTTAAAAGTAATTTTATAGAGCTATTTTTTTAGCTTTAAAATGAGACCAGACTCTTCTTCATGGGTTTTATACATTACTGAAATATGGTTAGCTAAATGCGCGAGGTATTGCTAATTAGCAAAAAATTCTTCAACCCCTATCTCACTAATTAGTGGGCCGAAACCAAACATTTTTCAGTTCTGGTCGTTTCATATGGTGGCAAACCAAATTCC